>CAMPDV010001196.1:0-126980 GCA_946699065.1 Loxodes magnus
TAAAAAGAAAAATAAAGAAATTAAAATAATTTACATTAATATATACTTATTTAATTTTAAAATATACTAAACATATCCTCTCTTTTAAGAGCTTGATAAACTAAAATGTTCTGATGAACAAGTTTAGGTTATAATTACTAAGAACTTAAAAATTCAGAGATGTAGAAATTTATCTTTCATATAAGTTTAAATTAAAGGAAAAATTAAAATGATAAGATGGTTAAATGATAAATATAAATTTATCATATCTATATTATAGGGATGGCTCTTGTCAGCTAAATGGATTTTTTAGTTTTTTACTTAAAATAATCACCTCGGAAAATGTCCTTTTTGCAAAATTTCGAAGTTAATAGGTAAAAATATACAAACTGTTAAAAATAATTTGATTATTGTTTCTTATAATTATTCAAGCCATAAGGAAGATATTAAGCATTATTAAATACTAGAAAGGATATAATTTCAATGAAAAGTTAAATAGTAAAAGCACATAGAAATAAAAACTTGCTTAAGAATGTCTTTACATTAACAGTGAGGAAGATATAAAAAATCATCATGGAGATTCAGAATTTTGACTTAAGAGAAGGCTTTAATATATCAATAAGTTAGTATAATATTCCAGCTAACCCTTTGGTATTAAATATACAAGCCTATATAATTAGGAGATTAATATGAATGGCTATAATAAACTTCCTTTATTAATTAATAAAGTTTCTCTTTATCCCTTTTAGCTTAATCCTAGTGTCTAATTTTTATTTTCTACTATTCATTTTTATTAACTAAACTCTGATCTTTGATAATAGAATAGATTATTTTATAGCATTTACCTAATTTCCTTTTACGTTAATTTCCACTTTCATATAACATTATAAAATCTAGATGGCTTTATAAAAAGCTAAAATATCAAAAGAAAGTTACAAATTTCTTGATGTTCTTAGAAATGAAAGCAGATTAAGAATGTAGAGAGTAGGCTTAAACAAAGGGTTTCTAGAATTAGTGAATAAAGACAGATAAAAGAGTATAATAAAGCCTTAAATAGAGTAACTATAATCTATTCTAGAACTTCATCGAATCGATAAGCGAAATACACTCTAGTTATACCTTTATTTGTGTTTAGCATATTTATTACACAATATAATTCAAATAAGCTGCTTAAAATAAATATTTCAACTATAATAGGTTTCTAATCCTTTCAAATGAAAGGAAGGGTAAGGAAGAAAGAAGCAAGGAAATTAATTTAAATAGTAAAAAGATAAAAGCAATATAAAGGGAAGAGCAAAAGGTATTAATGATTTTATATGAATATATCCAAAATATCCTTTTATAAGCTATATAAAACTTATTATTCATATTTACTTTATCTTAAATAATCCAAATACTTTTAATTACCTTTATGGTATATTTAATTGAAAAAATGCCTATACTTTTGAAATTTGGTTATGCAGGAGAAAGGAAGCGCTAAATACTAGTAAAATAAATTAAGCTAAATTTATAAAGAATAGCTCTTATATAGCTTCAATACTTTATTATACAAATAACTTTCTAATAAGCTAGTTTAAGTTTGATGCTTTTTAATTAGAATACTTAGTTATATCAAATTATTCTATTTATTAACCCATAAAGAGAAGTATAATGAAAAAATAATGTAATAATTTGATGCAAATGGTGCAAATAGTTATATGAATTAGTAAAACTTGCTCAAGAGATATCTTTCTTAATAATAGGTATTTAAAGATGTTAGTTGTTTAACTTAGTAACTTTTCTTTCATATTGGTATAAATTAACCTTTTATATCTTTCTAAAAGCTTAATAATTAACTTACTTAATTCTCATTTAGCTAAATCCAATTTTACTCTAATCATTATGTTTAACAAAAAATGTTCTAAAAGGGATAAAATATTAGCTCTTTTTGAATTAATTATAGATACTTTGGTTAAATCTAGCTAGATATACCTTTCTTTAAATTATTTATTATAAGTAAAAACGACTCAAGATATTTACTCTCTAGTCAAAGATCATTTTTCCCTCCCAAGATTGGAACAGAACTTTGTTGATTATAATTTTATTCTTAGCTAATTTAAAGTTCTTAGATGTATTTAATAAAATGGAGTGCTTTAAGATAAAAGGTAAATTAAGCCTTAAACTATCTAAAGTTATAACTACAATTAATTTAAATTTTACTCTCAGTAAAAAAATTAAAAAGTTTGCCTTAGAACAAAAATAAATAAAGATAACTTACTTTCAAAGTAAAAAACACTTGAAAATCAACTTTTATAGTAGACTATAAATAGTTTAGTTTTGGTAGTGATGGTATTTGATATTATACTAATCTAATAGATTATCTATAGTCAATAGTGATATTTTCTTTATCTAATAATTTAATATAGCAAGAGTTAAAAATGCTAAAGGAAATACTAGCTTATAAGATTATTAGTTAAAATGCTTAATTTGTGGATAGTAGAATTAGTTCTTCAATGCTTTCACTATATTAAGATGCCTTATCTATATAATCCTTTTTCTTTCTATGTATTTACTTATATTTTTGAATTTACTAACTAGCAGGATAAATACTTAATTAGAAATTAAAGAATTTGGAACAATTAAAATTAAGTAAGCATGAAAGAGTGAGGAAATAGTAGTAATAAATGAAAAGAAATGAGAAATAAAGAAGTATATTAATTTATTATTTTAGCTATATTTTAACCATATTAAGTATCTAGCTACTACTAATGCTTGCTTGTGTAAAAGTAAAACCATTATATATAGTATTTTCAGTAAAGGTTCTAGTGTAGCATATGCATTATTACTTCTACCTTAATAGAGCTTATAAATTAAGATTTACTAGTTACCTTTGATTTAAGAGTCTCCATTATACCATTATATATTTTATTCATAGCTATAATATAAGTAAATTGGTTTCTAAATATAAGATTTAAAAAAGTAATAAAAGGGTATAAGCTATAAAGGCTTTACAAAAGAAACTCAAAAAAGACTAACAGATTTAAACTATAATTCACAATATAAGCTTAAACTTATTTTATAATGGTGCTTAGATCTAAGTAAAGGATTTATACATTAAATATCATTCAATAAATACCCTATAGTCCTTTTTAAAGCATAAAGTGCTAATAATTATATTCTTTATATCTATTGCTGTTATTTTTGAGAATAATAAAACTTATCAGAAAAGGTATAAATATCTTAGAATTATTTTTGCTATGAATAAATTAATACAGCTGTTTGTGCTTCATCTTTCTATATATATGCTTATTTGATAGACCATACAACTATTTTATTTGTCATATAATTTAGAAAATGATAAAATTCATTGTCAATTTATTTAAAATTTACACATTCTATTTATTAAAGCTATAAAATACTCTTTCTATTGTCTTTTTATCTTTTTAAATAGAAGAAGTATCTTTCATGTCTACTGTGCTTCATTTCTATTTGTTTACGTTGAATGCATTTAATAATTTTATTTTTTATTATTGATATACTAAGCTCTATTAGCTTCTATATCTTTTAAGTCCTAAAACTGAATCTACATCCAAAATCTTTTTTTAATGCTTCTTAATTATTTTTACTTTAGACTAGAATCTTTATTTTCTATCTTTAAGTTACTTTTATTTTTCTTCTTTTCAACATTTTTTATAAAGCAATTTATTTAATAAATCATAAGCGCCAGGTATTAATAAAAAAGGAAATAAGGATAAGGCATTTCATTAAAAAAATAAAATAAAGTTTATCAATTGAAGAGTTTCATATCCAACTCACTTGTCTTTTTCTCTTTTTTTAAATGAGATATTTTATTGTTTTTAGCAATTTTATCTTTAGATTTAAAATACTTACTTGTCACCTTCAAACTAAATCTCTCTTCCACTTCAATATTTTTCCATTTAACTAGCATCTTTATTCTCATTATCCACTTTACGCCAATTAAAAATAGCCAATTCACTTTACTCTTCAATCGGCCATTTTTTAATTTCTTAGTGTATTTAAAAATTTTGCTCCTTCACTTCAAAGTCAATAGTTTAATCAGCATTAAGTTCTTGCTTTTAAGTGCTTTCTTCTTTTGTAACTTATTATAAATCATTTCTATTTGCAGATTCATCTTTAACTGGACTCTAAACGATTGCTAGAGAGTGGTTCTTATAAGTCTTGATATGTTACTCCAGTATTTATACTTTAGCCCAAGGTTTGAAGGCAAAACGAAACAGAATTGTATTATCTTGCTTTTACCTATACAGATACTTAGGATACTTGTTCCAGATGAATAGCAAACCACCTAGAAATAGAACCATCCAACCTGCTACCAATAAGCCAAGCCATATGTTTTTACCTTATGTGCCAGTAAACATACTAAGAGTTGCTAATAAAGAGCTTCATAAAATTGCTATCTAGCATAATATCTAAAAGCCTTAAATCCTTCCATAGTTATAACTCTTTATTTTACATGTTAAAGCTGTGTAAAAAAGGAAGACTATCACAAAAAATAAGCCATAATACTTCTAACTCTTTAGGCTTAAAGCTTTTTAGACTATTGTAGTTATTATTTAAATGAAAGTCTTAAGAAGTATAAATTGCTGTGTTTGCTTAATATGGGCATCATCTTATATTTCTTATAAGAAAGGACGTAGAAAAGTTAATGAAGGAATATAAAAGAAAAGAGAGATAGAAGATAAAGCTACGTAGTATTAATGCTTTCCCTCTCAGCATTGTGTATAGCAATCTCTTTCTAGATAACTTTCTGTCCAATTTAAGTTTCCATCTCTATTAAAATCAACTGCATATATGCATTAAAAAGTATCCGTTAAGATATATATCACAGGGATAAAGGCTAATTAACCTATAATAGGTAGACTATAGAATGAGATAGTGGTAAGTTTCTATGCTAAATCACTTTTGGAGTATTTTTCTTCAAGTCTTAGATAAAGAATTAGGATAAGTATAATCCATATCGTTACTATAGAGAAAGATATAAAAAAGAACACTTGAAAGGAATCTTTTCCCCATCTCACAAAATCGTAGAGATCAAGTTTAAATAAATTCATTATATCAGCTAATACTCTATCTATAGCTTCAAAATTAGGACCAACTGAAACATATTAGCATTACTCTACTATAAATGAAGCAAGTCAAATGCCATCCATGGCAGACATTTAAGTTTCAGTGTTCAGCTGCTTAAATGGCTACTTCTTCCAAATTAGATAACTTATAAGTGCAAAAAATAAAGTTAAAAAAGCTATTAGAACTAATATTCCGAAGTATAAATTTTCTCCATCTCTATAAGATTATTTTTCTCTACTTCTAAAAGGGCAGTCAATGTCTTCAATATAGTCTTTTGGAGTTTCAAAACTTTCATCTCCTCACATTATTTATTAGTTAAAGCTTAAAATAATCGAGCAAATTGCACAGAACAAACCTACTTTTTCGGCCTTTCATTCTCCTTTAACTTTCCTTACATTAATGATGTCATATCTTTTTGAAACTGGATCATTGTCTCCTTTTTTTATTTCTAAAACACCTGTTGTACCTATTATTTTTGCTTTTCTAATAGCATCGTTAAGAATGCTTCAATTATCGTAATCTTAACCTTGACTAATTGCCAAGTCAAGACCAGCTGCTAATAAAAGAGTAGAATCAAAGCTAAATGAGGTATATCAGTCAGGATTTGCTCCATATACATCTATGAACTTTTAAAAGATTATTTATCCATATTCAGTGCTTCAAGTAGAAGGATTGTATTGTAAAGCTCCTTTTATTATTTCAATAGCCTCTTTATAAACTTTATTATCTTAAACTTCTATTAGCTTGCTTTCATAAATTCATTCATTAGCTAATCATACCCAGTCTCCTTCTCTAGCTCCTAGGTCATATATATATGGAAAAATAAAATCAAAAGTATCCTCAGGGAAACAAACGCAAATTCCTATCCTTGCTCCACTTTTTTGAAATGCTTCTACTTGAGGTTTCCACTCAGAATCGTCTCTTCCAGCAAGATAGGAAGGGAATTCTCTCCTATCTTTAGAATTTTTTATTTAAATTCCTCATCTTTACGCTTCTATTTCTACAGCTTGACCCAGGGTTAGAGATCAAATATCATCACCGTAAATAAGAGCTATTTTCTCTCATTTATATAGCCTTATAAAAGTTATTTATAGTACTGCCATATAAGCATCAGAATTTATGACTCTTACAAAGTTAGGATAATCTTTCTGATTTGAAAATATTTCATTGGTAGTAGTAGCTCCTATTGCAGGTCTATACTAGCCCTAGGAATATAAATACTATAATCATTCATTTGTAATATCTGATGAATATGTAGTTAGTATTGCGACTCCCATTTTATTCTTAATCCTCTAATATTCAGCATCTCCATATTCATAATTCCAGATATTACCTCCTACTTAATATCCATTAGGCTTTAGATTAAAATATTGCAAAATATCGTCTCTTAGGTTGATCTACTGAAATCCTAACTCTATACCATAAATTACATTTACGCACCATGTAGCTCTACTACCATCATAATCTGTTTCATTAGATGAATAAGAAACTTCGATTACAACTTTATCTCCTCCAAGTACTTCATTAGTAGATCCTAAGAATACAGGAGATTAATTTAAGCTAACTTTACGTTCCTTAATTCATCCAATCTCAATAAGCTAATTATTTTATAGGTTGTAGATCTTATAGTCAAATTTTACTTTCTGTGACTCTTAAATTCAGGCTTCATATATTTATCTTTTTGAAGTTTGATCAAATTTTAATTTATTAATCAACTTTAGATAGAACTCTAGGAAATACCAATCAAGCAGTGCTTTAGATTAAAATAGCTAAGGAGAGACTAAAAGCAACCCCTCTAGTAAATTTTGGTTTCCTATATTTTAGACAATTTTGAAAGATGACAAGGTACCAAATATTCATTGAAATCCTTCCTTGGATATACTAAGACGTTTAGCTATAATTTGCGCATTTAAAGTCATTTCAGAATCACTTGAAAAGTAGAAAATACTCACTCCAGCTGCTTTTAATTCTCCTCCTATCAAATCTATAAGCTCCTAGTTAGAATATGTATTAGAAAGTAATAATCTTATCCTTACACTCAAATAAGAAGCTTATAGTAAATCCATAGCAGGTTAGAATCATTTATCCTAAAGCAGTCCAACTAAACTTCAGTTAAAATATCTAAAAAGAGCTAAGATAGCTTCAGCTTCCTCTTAAGCAGAAGGATTAGTATAAACAGCTTACCCAATAAAGTCTTTAGAGTAAACCCTCTAAGTACCTGGAATAAAATGAATAATATTGTTCCTATAGCACTCAAGTTAGATCTACTAATTGAAAACATAGGAGTTAGTAATGTCTATAATAGCTATTACTTTCTAAGCTATTGTAGCGTTAAACTCTAAGCGAAGCTGAAATTAATTTTTTAGCTCTTTTTCTACATACAAAAGATCTGCTTATTCTCCTAAATTAGTCCTGATTATACTTAATAACTCCACATCTGTTCTCAGACTGTACAGAGATAAAATGATATAGCTTTTAGTATGTAAAACTAAGAAAAATAAAAGCAGCATATAACAGACTCCCATTTTTTCTTTTAGTTATAATGATTACATTTTGAAAGCAAGTATAAGAGTTAATAATAAGAAGCTTCTATTTTAATTCAGTTCCCTATAAAAGAGACTGATTCAAGTTGCATTGAAAGCTATTTATTGCTAAACTATGTTTGTCTGTATATTTAGCATGATATTTTGGATTACATTCTTATAATTAAATAAGATATATGGATATTAAATAAGGCAAGAGATTATATTTTATTCTTTGAGATTTTAAATTTATTATTGAAGTGATTTATCCTTTATGACATGTGATCTTGCATATTATTCCTTAACTTCTACTTATTAAATTTTCTTTATATATGATATAATCAATAAATTGCTTAACTGAAGAGGATGGCTTTTCAAACTACTGAAGTATAAGATGCTTTCTATTAATATACTCTGCATCTTTTACAGTTTATTAGTAAAATAATTATATATTTTATAGCTGTAAAGGTTTCTTTGCTTCAACTCTTAATTGAAAATATAAACTAAAAGTGAAAGAAAGAGCTCTTTATAGGATACAACTATGAGGTAAAAATTGAAAATTGGAAAAAAGCCTTTGGAGGAGTTTTAATAGGCAATATTGATTAAAATGAGATAGAAGATGATTAAATCTAACTTGAATAGCTAGAATAGAATAGTAATATAGTTTTAAAGTTGGCTAGTTGGGTTAGGGGAAATAAAAGAAAATTAATAAAACAATCTGATTAAATACCACCCATTAAGTTCAAGAGATATTGGACATCCTTATTTAGGTAAGTAGAAGCTCAAAGGATTTTTAATTTTTACTCTTACTTGATTTTTCTTAGTTAGTCATTATAAAGGCATATTTAATGTTTATTTCTTTGTCATTTTCTATTCTCTTTTAATATAATTCGAGAGACTAAAGAAATTAATTCCTTTATGCTGAAGAGTATTTGGGTATATTCATTCTGTCTTAGATCTTAAAAATAAATCCACAACCAAAACTGCCTATATTATAGCTAAGCATTACCAATTTTTAAATTAAATAATATTTCTTAATGTTTTCAATCAAATGGGAAAGAAAAAATTCAATAAAGACAGAGCGCTTATTTCCATCATCTACATAATAAAAAACAGAAAATTGCATTAGAATAGAGAACTTACTCTCTATTACATTTAAGTTATCCTTATGTCATTAGTAATACTTTAGACTTTACTTATCTATATATAATTATTATTTAAGCTTGCATACTAGTAATTTAAACTTTAATTTATATTATGAAAATTTAAAAAGTGATGTATCTATAGAAGATATAGATGAAATTAGATTTAAAAGGATTAAATTAAAAGAAAATAGGTTTTAAATTTTAGAGAAGCTCTATTTAACTGCTATCTGTATTTTATTTTCTCTCATTCCTTTCAAGTAGCTAGTTTTATAATTCACTCTTTTCACTACAAGGACAATCAATTTAAGCTTTGTTTTAACATGGACAACTTAATTTTGCCTCATTCTAGCAAGGGTATTCTACTTTATTTTACAATTTAGTATCAGTATGTGGATCACAAAGACACTTTTTAGATAATTTATTCAAGTGTATTTGAATAAGTGATAGTGGATTTTCCTATTAAGATACTTACAATAGAACGTTCCTCTTCTATTAATTTGCTTAATTTTCATTTTTTTTCTAATTTTTAGCACTATTTTAATTCTAACCTTCTTACGCCTTATTGTTGCTATTCTTTATAATCTCTTGCATATGTTGAATCCTAACTTTCGTGTGATACTTGACAGAAGTCTAGATCATCTAAGAATACTTCTAGTTCTCATTATTGCTTTAAGAATCCAACTTCCTTTCTTCTTGATTTCTAATTCTCTACCCAATATTCTAACTACTAAGAGCAAAGATAGCAGAAACTAAGAACAGCACAATGCAAATTTGAAGCTTCATTTTGTTTATATAATCTAAAATACCTCTCAGACTTATAAACTAAAAGATATCTCATTTTTATTCGTTTTATGGCAAAAGGTTACCTTTCAAAGCTTTAAATTAGGATGCAAAAATATAACTCTATATATATATACGTTGTTTAAGCTTTTAAGAAATTACTTTAGAATAGAGTTTATAAAGAATACCCAAGAAGCTAATTTTCCATATAATTAGGTACTTAAATAAACGCCTATAGTAGGCTAATTTATACCTCTAATTTTTTTCCATCTCTTTTAATACTTTAATGCTTATTAACTAGTAACTTTAGAAAGCTTTTATATATAAGTTCTTGGTAAATGGAGAAGCTTGTTAAGAAAATAAAATTTTCCATATATTTGTGAAGTGCATCTTTTGAAGGTTTCTATATAGCAATTTATTTGCGTGAAGCTCATTTGAGATAAAGCTCTTAAAAATAAGCAGCACTTTCTTGTTTAATCCCATTGAAAGTAAATAATAGCTATATTACTATACAAGGTAGTGCATATAAAAGGAGTATCTAATCGATATATAGCAATTAATACTTCAGATACTAATGAATCTCTATATTTAAAATTAAGTTTCGAAGGAATATTTCTTAATTAACAATAAAGTAGAAGAAAGTTAAAATACCTTCATTATATGATATATTAAACTCAGTTTCTTAGATATATAAAAATGAGCATTCTTTAGTTAATCTAGTTAATAGCTAATTAATATGTACTATGAAATTAGACAGTTCATTAGCTTTACTCCTATCATTATTTTAAATTTAACTTTGGACTTTCAATTTAGAGCTAAAAATGTTTTAAGTTAGATAAAATAAAACTGAAAATAGAGAAGTTTATAAAGGTTATGTAGTTTGAAGTAGCTCAGATATTAAACTGTAATTGCTTTATGAACTGAGAATCTAAATTAGAAGCTAAAATACTATAATGATGATTATGATCCTTTAACTATTACCATCCTAAATACTTATTAACTAGTTAATTAGTAAAAATGCATACTTAGCTACTCATTTTAATGCAGATATTAATTAAGGATTTTGCTACTAGACTTTTAAGCATCCTCCTTATATCATTTGTAAGTCTTCATGATTGTTTAAATTTATCATACCTTGAATCTCTGGAATTTAGATGTTTTTTTCAATAATTCTCAAAAGCTTAATGCTTATATTTGGAAACCAAATCAAGATTTATACAGAAAATTAAAGCTTTTTGTATCTAAGATATAGAACTATGCAAACAGGTCATCTCATTAATACCTTCTTATATTTCAACTTAAAAGCTATTATGCTTCAGTCTTTTTCATATCTTAATTATTATCTCTTTAAAGGATTAAAACAAACATAGAAACTAGTTTATGTCAAGAGTAAGATATAAGGACTTCCTAAAGAGTTAGAATCTACTCGGAAGTGCCAAACTAATGAAATTGAGAAATTTTGAACATTCAGCTTTTATTCTTTGATTGCTTGCTTAACAAGAGTATGAAAAGATAGACAAACTTAACTGATTTGAGAATATACACTTTCAATTAGTTTAAGCTAAAGTTGGAGGGTAAAAGAAAATAAAGAGCATAACTCTAATTTATAATTCTTTAGCATATTCTCTATATAAAGTGAAATAAACCATTTTTCCTTAAATTTAAAAGCAAGAAATTTATATAATGTAGGTGCTGCAGTTTTCATTGTCTTCAATTGATCAATCACATTTAAAAATATTGCTGCTTTAAATTAAAACAAATAAAGCTATTAGAAAGGTCAATGATCAATATTCCTCTTCTTTGAGCCTTAACCAATAAGAATTAAAAGCGTTAATCTAAGAAGATTATAAGTAAATATCGCTTCTATTTCTCTTAATGTAAAATAGATTGAACTTTAAAATTAAGCTCTCCTGCTTTAATTTTTTTTCTCAACTATTTTCTCTTTAGTTATAGAGATACAAATTAGACAAAACTTAGAGAGCATATAATTGCAGCTTTAGGTGAGAATCTTTCCAGCAGCTTCAATAGCAATCTTTTTAATGAAACGATTCTGAGAAACTCATATTTGAATCTTTGTTTTAGTCGTAAGCTTCAATGCATACAAATACGTCGATAAGGTTAAAACTACAAGAAAGTATAGTAACTAACAAATGATATGAGCAGAGTAATAAGCAATAACTCCTATTTTTTTCATTACTCAGAACTATGTAAATTTTTATCGATATAATATCGCAATAGTAAAGAGAATTTAGATTTAAGTTATTCCAACTGCCATGTAATGAATAAAAATCTAGTATTCTTTAGATATTTCAAGAATTTGAACTATATCCAGCTTAAAAAAACCTTTGATTTATCAAGTTATGTTACCAAATATTTTTAAATCAGGTGATGTAGCAGCTATTTATAGTATATCCATTAGAACGCTTAAAACGCAATAAAAATCTATAGTTGAGATAAACACTTAGATTTTCAGAGTTTCTATTTTATGATTTCTCCTTTTATATAAATTTCAGACTGTTAAGATTGTAATTCAGGTTATAGCTATTATCGATGCTATTAGTATGATGTGCTTGCCATCATCAAAGTCTTTCTTCTCTTTGTCTTTAAAAGAGCAGTCTATATTTCAACTATCTTAAAACTAATACTCACTCTCATTTAGATCATTTCCTCACATAAAAGGGTATTTAAAATCTCATACAACATTACAAGTTACACAGTATTTTCCTTTTTAACTTAATTATCATTCTGAAGTTTTGCTTTGCTTTCTATAGTTCATAATATTTTATGTAAGAGGTGCTCTATTATTTGTACCCATTTCAATGCTGATTTTTCCACTTGTTCCTGTGAACTTTATTTCTCTCATATTTCTCATTTCAATATCTATATCAAAGTAATTTTCAAAATTGCTAATTATATGATCTAAAATATACTCACATAGAAGTGAGCAATCTAGTTTAAAGGAAGCAAAGCTTGAAGCATCTTCTTTTCAATAAGCTTCGTATCCTATTTTCATTAACTAACCTACTTCTCACATTTCGCTTAAAGGAGTATTATCCAAAGCTCCTCTAAGAACTTCATTTAGGCTAGGATTATTGGCTTGAAGCACAGAGGACAAGTAAGCTACAATTTATATTTCTAGATCCCCAGCTCTCCCTCCTAGTTTATATAGATAATCTATGATTAATTAAACAGCTTCTGCATAAGGAAATATAGCAATAACTCTTGTCTTTAGGTAGATTTCTTCTATAATTTTCTATCAAGCAAAGTCTTTATCCTTATTTAAAGGATCAGATAAGTTTTAGTTCCTATTGACTATTTTGATATCATAGTTCTGAACTTGCTAAATAAATGTTGTGTAAAGTCTAAGTGACCGAGCTGAATCCGCATAAACTAGACCAATGTTTTTTCAGTTGTTCTTTACACATAATAAAGCAGAAACTTATCCTTAGAAAACAGAGCTTGGCTTATTTCTACGTAATAAGGAAATCGCTAAGAGTCAGATAAATCAGGAGCTGTATTTCCTCCAGAAGTGAAAGGTACAATAAATCTTTGGTCTGCATAAAACTCCATCAGTTGAATAGTGAGTTAGCTACTCGCAGATATTAAATGAATCAGTCCATATTAATCCTTCTTTTATGTTTATTCGCTCATAACATAATCATAGCTAAATACACTTGAACCTGTATAAATATATGTTTGCTTGATTTTGTAAAATGGTAAAATATCATTTCTTGTATTTATCATATAGAAACCAAAATCTCTTTCCTTGTAATATCCATCTACCACGCTTATATAGCTACCATCAGCATTGCTATAATCATGCCTTGTTGAAATTGGCAACTCGTTTTAACTTTGAGAGGGTGTGTCTGTTGTATTTGGAGGTCGAATAATATCTAAAAAAATCTCAGCTTGTAATCCTCTATATTTCTTACTTAAACAAGCTTAAAGTTCTAGATGTTATAAATCTTGAAATTTATACTAATCAGTTATATATTGAATATTTAATTTAAAAAGATCTACTCTAAAGCTGAGTTTAAAGATAGCTCTAAGTAATAAAATTGATACTCTACCTCACTCAAAATCACTCTATCATAGAACGAGAATCCAATAAGACCATTAAGAAGAAACTAGTTTTTCCAAAAACTGAGAGAATTTCTGTGGCTAAGGATTAAAGCAAATTCCTTTTTGTAGATTTAAGGATAATTGGCTATAGTCTAAATCCTTTAAGAGTAATCTTCGTTAAGAAGTAAGAAAAGCTTAGTGACTCCATATTCTACTATAGTTTATGAAAATTTGTCTTTTAAATTCAAGGATTTTTTGGGAACTATCCTGGAAAATTTTTCATAGTTCAATGCTGTTCAAATACTGACTGCTTCATTCTATTAATTAGGTTCAGTTAAAATAGTAATATTTGTCCAGTTGTAGTATTATATAAAAGCAAGCATACTGCTTGCGATTTCTTAATCAGAAGGAAGTACAAACTAAGTAGTATTTCCCCATTAACGTTATAAACTCCTTTACTGTACTGAAAAATTAGTTATATGCTTATGCTCCATTAACATAGAGATATAAAAACTAAGCTGCAGCTATTAAATATAATCAGCAGTAAAGAACACAGACCTGTCTCATAACTAAAGCCCTTCTTTTATTTAATTAGCTCTATTTACTTCCTTGTAATAAACACTAGTAATATTTTGGCTATTTTAAGTAACCAGACTCAATTACTATTTCACATAGTTAATATTTAGTGGGAAATGGGAGTAAAACACTAGAATTTATCACGAAGTAATTTCAATAAAAATAATCATCAGCATGAAAACTCCAAACATTCTACTTTATTATTCTAATAAAAATGGAAATTTACATTATAAATATGGAATTAAAAGCTATCTTCTTCATCTTCCACTTTTAAGTCTCTAAGTATGGTACTGCTTTAAGAATTCTAAATATATTTAAGTCTATAAAGAACTTTTTTAAAGTCTCTGATTTTTATCTATATTGTTTGCCCCTTTTGATTGTAAAATCTAGGCCTTCCGTTCCTATTAATCTTTTAGTTTTTTATAGGTACTTATATCTTTAAATTTGGGTAAATTTTCTAAATTTAGATTAAGTTAAGAGATTTATCTTTAATTAAATCTTAATTTTCTGCTTATAGAATAAAGGAGATTTATAGAATGAATTTTTTTTAACTCTAAACGAAGATACAAAGTAAGGATTGCTTCTACTTATCTAATTTACTTTCCTTTTAATCATCTAATTTCCTTCTTTATCTTAAACCAGCTATCAGTTCCATATCATAAATAAGCTTCTAAAGGTAAATTTAAAGATTGATATGAAAAATATATGTCAATATAAGGAGTAGAAGGTTTATCAGTTTCCATCATATTCTGTTCAGTATGATAAGATCCGAAGAAATGTACTCAAAATAAGATTCAAGAATAGCTTCAGCGACTTAAATTTGTTATTTAAAGCACTGTTCATCGCTAGTTTAATTTGCTTCCAAAAAAGCCATATAAAGCTCCATAGTATACTTTACTTCATACTGAATGAACTCTTTTTGGTGATATCTAAATAATGAAGCCATATTAATTACGTTAGGATAAACATACTAAGAATATTCTTACAGCTTTACGCCATTTATAATGCTTGTCTGATTATATTGCGAGATTACTGTGAAGACTAACTCTCTAATAAAACATACGTCATTCTGCTCTTTTGTGGCATATTCTTAATAGTATTAGCTGGTCTGGTTTTACAGTTGAGATCTCCTAACCTACTGATTATTCCTTCTATTAATAAATTGGAATTATTTAGATGAGCTTTCTAATTAAAGCCCTCAATCTAACTAATACTAAACTTCAAAAGGCAGTAAGTCATAAATAAGAGTATATTGAGATAACAAATCTAGGAGTAGTTAAGCTCTCTGAATAAATAAAAACGAGCGAAGATCCATTTTTGAGAAAGGTGTTCAAAAGGTAAAAATTAATATCCGACTATAAAATTAAGAAAGAGAGATTAGACTAGTTAACTGAGTTAATATCGCCAGCTATATGAGCATTTATAAATTAAAATAAAATATAAACATTTCAGGCATTTTAATTAAAGCATTCTAAGCATTCTAGTCATTAATTATAAAGAAGCTTGTTTAATCATGAATATTAATTAAGTTTGAGAATTTTAATCAGAGAATAGTAAAATTTCAGCTTCAGTTATGAAATGAGAAATTAGAAGTTCTACTATGCTAAAAATAAATTTAGGATATAAATAAGCATCAAAAAATGGAAGTAGGTAGTTGATCTTCTATCTTAATAAGAGAAATATAGAGCGCTAATTAATTGCTTATTTCTTATAATCTTAGATAGTTAGATATAATTATATAAAGAAGTACTTAGTAATAGATATAGAACTAGCTTATTATATGAATTAAAAAAAAGAATGATCTTTATATAAAGAAAGGATGACATTGAATAGGAAATAGTTTCGAAAAAAACTTCAAATTTTATTCAGCTTATCACCTTATAATGTAGATCTCTTATTTATAATAAATTCACTTTTAATTATTAATTCTCTAGATAATCCTTGATACAATCACAGTGTGACATAATAATTAAATAGCAATAATTAAAATATTATTTCATTTTATAAATTAAATGTAATCTCATATTTTGAATCTGTCGTAAGTTCGTAAACTCTTAATTATACTTAAGACTTAAAATTAGGATTTAGCTTTGAATTTAAATTAAAATGATATAATTAAATTTTATTCTTATTTTTATTAATCTATTTATTGCTTGCTTTATTAGATGTCTTCATTGCTTTTCAGTAAATTCTTATCTTTTTATCCTATTTTACTTCTATTTTAGTGCTATCAAATTTTTTAATTTATTTGGTCATAATTTGATTTAAATCCTCAAATGCTTGATCAATGCTCTGAATTCAGATTCTTTTTGTTTAAAATTATTTAGATTGTCTAAGTAAGTTTGCGATTAACTTCATAATAATGTATCATCTTATATGTCATTTATACTAAAGCTCGGTTTATGCTAACCTTTATTTAACTAAGGTCTATTGTGTTCAATTTGGTGATCTAAGTTAAATCCGTAAATGGCTTATTAATACCTTGATTGGCTATGCTTTTCTATTTGATTCTCATCTTCTTTAAACATTCTTAATATTAAGAATCTCCTAGTTAGATTAACTGTGTTGGATTAATTTCTATACTTAAAGTATTTTTATAGAACTATTGTAGGATATTTCTAGCTAAAATCTACTAAGAAATCCTTTAATCAATTGGAAATTTAGCAGCCTCTAAGTAAATATCTTCAATACTTTAAAGACTAACATTAAGAGCCTGAAGCTATTTAAGTAGCGGTAAATCTTCTACTGTTATGGAGGTCTAATTAAAGAGATAGTTAACTAAGCTTTGCTTTTACCTAAATTAAGCTTTCCTAATTATTTTCCTCAGTTTCTCTTTTTTTCTTTTTCCCTTCTCAGATTACTTTTAGCTTTTTTATTCTCAATAGTCTATGAAATCATTTAGTATAATCTTCTAGGTTTCATACAAATTAGTCTATTAATAAGATTCACTAAATTTTCCTTAGAGATATAGATGGAGAAAGCAAACTCGAAGATAAAGCCTCTAAGAATAAGAAGAAGTTAAAGCTAAAGGCTAAGAATAGGATGAAGAAAAATAGTTCTGTAAAGGGATTTGAGGCTTAATTCTAAATAATAGAAAGGCTGTATAGAATGATAGCTTAGTTAAAATGAGCTTTACTTTCAACTTAATTGATTTAATCTTCTAAATATGGAGAAAATCACTACTATCAGTATCACATTATTAGTACCATAAAGAATAGCAAGGCTACTTATACTTGGGTTGATAAATTATCTGACTATAAATGAAATTAGAATTCGATAATTTGATGAACTCTCAATAAGTTTAGCAATTTAAATAAAGTATTCTAGTAGTTTAAATTTAGATTCAAAAAATGATTAAAAAGGAAAAAACTAAACCATGTGAAAGTAAGAAGGTAGACTGATAAATCAAATACAAGCTACAAAATATAGACATTTTGGAAGAAGAATAATAAAATAAAGCTACCTGATTGATTTTAATTAATATAATCTCTACTTAAGCTAGTTAATAATAACTTACCATATTCTAAATTTCTCTTAAAAGTCATATTAGTCAATTTGCTATTTATAACTTTCCTTCCTATATCTCTGTTTCTTTTAACCATTATAATGATATATTTTATATAGGAATATTTAAGAGAAATTATTTCATTCTAATAATTAGATATGCAACCACTTTAGAATATATTCTTGAACCTATTAATCTATAGAAATATACAAGAAAAGGATGAGATACTAGTAAATAGGATAGAAGCAAGAAAATTGGATACTATAATGTAAGAAATGGTATCTTCAATAGCGTAATTAACAAAACGAAATACTAATAAAAAAACCTGGCTTGCTATTAATTATCTCAGCATTATACAGCTCTAAGTCAAGATATTAAAAGTTAGAAATTGTAATAAACTTACTAATCTTAAGTAACCTTGTATAGGATACTTGTAGACAGTTAATCTTGTCGGATTTAAATAAATATTAGTTTAAAATTGAAGCTTTCAATTATATAACTAGATCTAGTTATTTCGAAATTTAAAATTAAATTGAAACTAAGAGGGTATTCACGCATTAAATTAGCAATCATAAATAATAAAAATAATATAGGATTTAAATGTGATAAATATTACCATGGCTAAGTTAAAGTAGGATAATCAAATTTTCTACTATTAAAAGGAAATATTTTAAGCACTTCCATCAATTGATTCCCAGACAAGAGTATAAGTATCTTAATTTAGAATCAAAGATATTTTTATATGATTATATTCAACATAATAATATTTTATTTAATATATGAAAAAATGCTTAAACAGAGAGAAAATTGATATAAGAAAATATATAAAATTTTATTTTTAACTCTAAATAGATCACAAAGCAGCTTCATTTAAACCACAGAAATTGTTTGGAAGTGCTAAACGAGTAAATAATTTATCACTTTTGACTAAATTATAACGAAAAATAAGGAAGCATAGCCATTTAAATAAATCTAATGCAAAAATACATAAAATAATGTAATGATAATTTATTCCTGAAACAGAATCTTTTTTTATGAGAACAGAAATAAAATAATTATTTCATACTTCCCATTAAGTCTTTAACCTAAAAGATTATATAATTAAGAAGTGTTATATGCTTTTTAACCTCTTTTGCTCAATTTAAATAATATATTTATTTGTCCTCTTGATGATTTTCATTTGATTCAAATCAATTTGAGAAAGGAAAATTGAAAGCGATATCTTTATTTTGAAATTTTTATTAATTAAATATTTATTCAGACAAGGTTTCTTTAAAGCATTCGAATTTTTTCCATCTCAATTAATGATTTCATTTGATCTTCTGATTGCAAAATTATTTTGGCTCCCTAATTTAAAAACCTTAATTAGTTGAAATATTTTCTTTATTGTTACTATTTTACCTTTCATAGTTAAGCTCTCTTAATTTATATATAAAGAAATCAGATTTTTTATTCTAAGTTTATCCTATTTAAGTTTAATTTTTTTAAAGGAATAACTTTCTCTATAGTTTTTATATAGTTACAAATAAAATAAGCTTCAGTAATAGCAATGTCTATCGTTGCTTATGCAACATATCTCATATAATCCTTTGCTCTATGCATTCCCAATATATTCTCTATCAAATCTTCTATCTTTTTCCTTCTGATATTTTTGTTATCTTTTTTTGTCCCTGAATGGTACTAAGAGTTATGCTAATTGTTGGTTCTAAGTAAGTTTGCCTTATTTTTTAAATCTTATTATTATATTTGTTAAAACCTTTTAAATTTGGAACTAACTAGCTTGCAGCTTTAGGTAATTTTCTTTGAAGTTAAAATTAATAAAATTGAAATCGCTAAATTCTATGCAGCCTTCAAAAAAGAAAAAGCTAAAGCTAAAGAAAATTCCTTAATGAAGAAATAGGAAGAAAGAAAAGCAAAAGTGAAGGGAAAATTTGTTAGTCACATATCTGAAAAGATTTACCCTAAACTATGTAAATTAAAAGCAATGAGAGGATAATAAGTATATGGAAAACAAGGAACTACAAAGATATAATGAAAATGAAAAATGACTTATGAATGTTTACACGCTTAAAATACGAGAGTTTGATCAGATATTAGCTTAGTATGATGAGTCTCGAAAATATTAGTGAGTCAAGCAAGGATTTTGTAAATGGATAGAGAATCATCTCTAAAAATGAACTCATGATGTCTCATTCTCCAAAGTTATTGAGCAGGCTAGTAAAAATGGTATTTTACCAACTGTTAAAGAATCTAGTATCTGACTTATGTCCAATATAAGGAAAATGCATTACTTACATTGCAGTTTTGAGTAATAAAGGTAAGTAATTACTCAGTAAACTGATAATAAAGAAAGTTCGTTGAAAGATCCATAGAAATATAACCAAATTGCATGCAGCTAGTCTCAAAAAAGCAATGGAGATGGTAGGTAACTAGTAAATTGAGTATAATGATATGGATAGTCATCCTTAATTAGTAGCTCTAATTTCAACCTAGCACTTCTTTTACCATACTCTATACAAAATGTCTAAAATACAGTAAATTAAGCTTCCAATACCTGAATCAACTATCATAGGATTTGGATTCTAAAAACCCATGCATCTTTCTTCTGAGAAGGAAATTCAATTTTAGGAAGGTATTAATGTTTGAGATATTGATAGAGCTTTTAAAAGGATGAAGTCAAGTTGTTAATATTTCAACCCTGTTAATGTTGAAGTTCCAGCAGCTATTTAGTTTACAGAGTATGTAGTTTGCTCATCTAATAGATTTCAAAGAGTAAAGCAAACTTAAGTCTTAACTTGCTTTGATAATCCATCTACTTATCTATCCAAATACATAAGAGATTCCTCTTCTAAGGTTCGTACTTCATGTATTATACAGAAGTTTATCTTTCCTAAGGGCCTAACAGCTTCAAAAGTAAGAGCTTCATGACGTAATGGAAGTATCACATTACTAGTTCTTTCAAATCAACCAAGAATGGATGGAAAGGCTTAGCAACACATAGCTAATTTCTTACATTAAGTTGATTAAAAGGAAGAAAGTAAGAAAAAGAAAAATCTGTCACCGGTAAATGAAGGAGCTTCTAGTTTTTTGCATCAAAGGAAGAAAGTCTAATAAAAAAATCCTGTAACTCCTGAGTTTAGTTGCTATACAACTACCGATGGATGTATACTCAAGGAATAATTTTGCGTTGACATTTGAAACACTCAAAATGTGCTATGTTATGAGGCTAAAAATGTGAATAATTAGAATCTCATAGAAGAAGCTTTTTAAAGTCTAAGCAACTATTTGAACAGGTGATTATATCCCAAGTTTAAGATAGAATCCCTATGTATAGATTTCATCCAAGACACTAACGGCTAATGATGGATTATTAAAGTTCAAAACATAAGTACGTAAGTTTTTACTATCACTCCTAATAAGCTTTGAAAGATAAAAAAATGCCATGGTGACTACTGTGATTTTTTAAATGTGCTACAAGTCAGACCTGAAATATACAGCTCAATTGTTAACTCTAAAGATGATGTTTTAATTTCTTCAGTTCATGATCTTCTTAGCCTTGACAACTAGCAGTAAAAAGAGCTAAATGGAATCCCTATAATAAGTAGAAAGTTTTACTAGATACTTAAACTTGCTATAGCTAATGAGAGAAAAAACCCTAACTCTATGTTTAATAAAGTATGGAAATAGCATGTTGCTGTAGATAAGAAGTCGCTAAATAAATGGACGCTGCATGATAAGGTAGAAGTATGTGCTGCCTGCTTCTAGACTTACACTATTTTCTAGAATTATTCAGACTGAGACTAAACTAATAAGTACCAAAGATTTTAGAAGAGACAGTCTTTTTTATAGTCTTCTTCATATAATTGATGCTAGAAGCTCAGAAGATCGTTAGTTCCTATTGAAGCAAAAGCGGAGTTAAAAGCTTAAATTGTAGATAAAGGAAGAGCAACCAGAAAGAAAAAAATAGAAAGAAGGTCATAGTCTGTTTACTTCGATATTTCGAAAGTACTAGAAAGATAACAAGGAGAATCAGTCAAATTCAACTTTTAAAATGGATAATGAGAATAAAACGAAACTCCGAAGATTAACAGGCTTTTAAGAAGCAAATTTAACAATTTAAGAAAATCTCAGAACTTAGGAACTGTAAAATGTGAAGTAAAAATTACAAAGACTGAGAAGGTTGAGAAGGTTGAAAAAGAAGAAGCTTAATAGCTTAAATCTTATTTTACGAATAAATCTGTAAACTATATATGCAAAAGATTAAACAAAACAAGTGAAGCTTATGGGGAGTTGTAGGCAAAAATAATGGAGCAAGGGAGTATACACTCTGTGAATGAAGTTTATTAGCATATCAGTCAAAGTACTCCTTAGTTAGAAACATTTGGTGATTATGGTAGCATAACTTAAATCAGTAAAAAATGGGATACTCAACTCAAAGAGGCGACAGAAAACAAAAGGATGTATAGAGATAGAATAAAATAGTTAGAAGAGCAGAGTTAGTTGCAGTCCGAGTAGATGCAGAAGTTTTTCAAAGAAAGTGTTCAAAGGAAAAATGTTAGCTAACTATTTTGAAAAATAAATTAATTATTTCATTTTCACAATAAATTTAAAATGAAACTAACAACCAACTTAATATTTCCATTTCAGTTTGTAATTATTATTTTAAAGCAACTCTCTAAATTGGGAAATTTGCTCTTCTCAATTTTCTTTAAAGATTTATTAACTTAAAGCTATAAAGAATGCTAAGGCTAGCATAGGCTATTGTTTTTAGCTTAACTAATAAATCTAATATTTTACCTAAAGAAGATAAATATTCATCATTCTTTATAGTACTTGATAACCTTATTTTTAATAAAGCGATTTTTGCTTAAAAGCAAGATTTTTTATTAGCTGACTAGCTATTTATTGCCTTACTTAGCAAAGACTTAGACTAATACTTCAAAGTATCTTAAAGATAATTAAACATTTAGGCTTTTAATATAAAAGTTCTATATCTAGCTTACTATAAATCTAGTTATTTTTAATAAATAATAGTATGTTGTCTTGGTGATTAGAAGCTCTGATCTAAATACAAGCAATAATAGAATCCCTACTAGTTTTAGGTACTTTATTACTTCTAAATTTCATAACCAACAAGTGATACTTCTGAACTATCTTTGCTTTATTTCTCTATCATTGGTGACATACTATAGTAATCTGTGTTCATCCTCTCAATATTAAAGGCTTACATCTGCATAACTTTTTAAAGTATTTTTCCTACTTTTATACCTATTGTATTGTATTCTTTATCATGGACTTTCCAGAAACCTATGTGAAGAGATTAGAGCAGCTATAATAGTGATTTTCATATGTTCTAATATTCTAATGCGTTTCTTCAATTATCGTGTTCACTGCTATTAGATAAATACAAAGACGATATTAGGAACTTATATCTAGTTTAGAGCTTAACTTGCCTCTATTATTAAATTACCATGATCATTATAATTTTATTCCAAGGGAATAGTAAGGAATGACTGAAGAGGAACTGGAGACTATTAAGAAAATTGAGCTATTATAGACTGAAGAAGAATGCTCTATTTGTAACGAAAAAATGGAATAGAAGCAAGTTATTTCCGTTTTAAGTTGTGAACACTATTTTCATACTCCTTGCATAAACAAATGGCTTTCTATGAACTCTCATTGTCCTATATGTAGAAATAATCAAAAAGAAAAGGCTCCTAATTTAGTAGAAATTCAGAACTGAAACACTTGATTACTTTATCTTTTACTAGAACATTTTTTTTAAATGACTTAAATAACTATTGAGCCTCTTTCTAAATTAAAGAAAATAGCCTGTTATAAACTAAAATTTATACTATGCATCTCTATTATAAGCAGAATTGATATACTCATATCTTCAATCTTCAAAATAGCAAATATTAGATCTTAATAGACACTCTTATTAAATACCTCATAAGCATCACCTATATGTATAAATGATTAAATCTAGCTATATTCTTTATTATAATTACTGAAGTATAGATAATGATATATACTCCATTGAGAGTATTAATATTATATACACTTCCCTAGATATCTCCTATAGTTGGAGATTTATACTATTCAAATATAAACTTGCTAATATTACTTAAGTCTTTTTATTATTTCATTAATATAGAAGTAAAGGTTATTTATATATACTTCATATTAGATATTAGTTTATAGGTATACATTTAAACTATAAAGGAGTCATCAAAGCTATTATATTTTTGATCTAACGAAAAATAAAGTTAGAGATAAGATTAGGTTAGATAGACTATATTGTCATTAGTCAGTTCTAATATTAACCAATATCTTCGCTCTTTTTATTAACTAAGATAATATCTAAGCCTTTTATTAGCCTAATCTACCATTCTTCATTCTGCTTATTCTTCTCTTTGATCCTTCCTACAAATAGGACATTCAGCTTTAATATAAAGTCATTCACTTATGCAGGTAAAGTGGAAATTATGACTACACTTTAATTTCAAAATCACTTGACCTTTTACCATTAAATCATGACAAATTGCACAGTTCTCTTCTTTAACTTGGTCAGCTTTTTATATCTTAGTTATCTCCCATTACGTCATACCTACTTACATTCTACATATCCCGTTATTTTCCATATCTTAGTCATTTTATAATAAAGAAAGTTAAAGGTCTAACCTTCTTCTAGTATCCTATTCTCCTTTATTTAAAATAAGGAATAGAATAACTAGGAATTGGAAGCATTGGTATATTAAAAAGTTAACCATTAAAAGTCGAAGATAGTTCTATAAGTCCTTAAATAAGTGCTAAGTATTCATATAGTATCAGGCTAAAAGGCTATTCAAGTAGTTTAAGAACTTTAATAAGAGGTTTCCATACCAATCTTGATCTTCTACTTTAATACAAAATGGCTTACAAACTATTCATAAGTAAGACAGCTATAAGAGCAAAGTAGATCATATGTATCAGATATCTGAGTAGATAGAGATAATACTAAAAGAACAAATGCTAAAGAAGGATTCAATTAAGAACAGGGACAGCAAAATAAAGCTTAAGCACAGTGCATTCATATTTGTTATATATCAAGTTTTAGAACCTATTCTTATTTAAATCTAAATACCTTTAATAATTATGATAATAGCTAAAATAGAAGATAGTTACATTAGATTTTAATGAGGAGAAGTTAGTAAGATATATATAGTTAGTTTAAGCTTACATTTAAAGAAATGACAACAATAAGAAAAACCTATTTTATGGTAACTAAATAAGTATTATTTAATCAATCTTTAACACTTTTTCACGGCTTTTAGAGTTAAAAAATAAAATGCTTTTCTTTAAAATCTGCTTCTAAGACTCTTTTATGAATTTAATCCATATTGAATAAGTCTTAGCTAAATACTCTAAACCTTCCCCATTTAAAGTAAAGTTGAAGTATTTTATTTATTAGACATGCTTTACCTTTCCAAAGTCATGTTAATAGATATATGTATTATAAGCTTAAAATAAGATTTATTCAAATTAAGCTAAAAGATAAATATTCATTTAGGATATAAAATACTCTATAGTGCCAGCTATTTTCCCAGTTTTGAAATATAAACTGTAACTAGCGCAAATGACTAAAACTGATTCTCTTGAAAAGATAAACTGAAGTAGTTGAATGAACAGTAAGAAATGATGGTTAGATTTAAAGACAAATGTTCTAATTCCTAAAAATAAAGAATCAATTTTACTTTCTATTTCAAGTCTCTTTCTTCATAAAGATCTCTCATTATATTTTAGTCTTAAGCATCCAAATCTATATTAAATATACGAGAAACTTGAGAATAATTTGCTTAAATATACTTCTACTCTTAAAACTAGCTTACTTACCCTCTTATGATTCTAATGTGTATCATATTTAAACTTTAAGTTTTAAGTATAGAAAAGAAATTAATTGAAGAAAGTGGAGCTTAGGGCTATTTATAGTTATTGATAAGACTTTTTACTAGTGTTACATTTATTTTGGTAGATATAATAAACTAATAAAAGTATTAACAAGCAGCAAACTTATTTCTTTAGTCAAACTAAGATTCTCTCTAATCCTTTCTACAGATAGGACATATAGAGTTAATAGAAAGCCATTCACTTATACAGTAAAAGTGGAAATTATGACTGCAATTTAATGTAGAAATAGCTTATCGTTTTTCCATTTTCTCATGACAGATAGTACAGTTTTCTTCATATGATAACTGATAGGTTACTCTTATTTGATCTATTTCTAACTGACTCATTCCATTCTAATGTTCTATATCTTAGTTTTCCCCTAAACTCTATTCATATTCTAGTAAAGGAGATTGTAGATCTTAATTATCTCTATCTTACTATTTCTATTCTGTTATTTTCCATATAATGAACAATACTAAAAATGCCTATAAACATTAATACGCCAAAAAGACAAACATCCAAAGCTCAAGACTCTGGGCTATTTACTGAGGTAGATTAGTTCTATCCATATAATGCTAAGCTACAAAATGATTAAGGTAGTTAAAGAACTTTAGTCCTAGATGCTTATACCATCATTGTTCTTCTAAATAGTCTCATCACATAGTAAACCCTAATCATAAGTAAAGCCAAATTATAATTAAAGTGGTGCAAAGGTATCATTCATCTAAATACTAATAGACTACTTATTTGGTTTCAACTGATAGGAATAATTCTATAGAGTAAGCAAAAGCGTAAAGATAGAATAAACACTTAATATTCATTTTTTATAGTATAGCACTATTAAAGCAGCTTATACTAATATAACTTCTCTAATACTTCAATTAAAAACTAGGTACTCTATATTAATAGCGAAAAGTAAAAAGATTAGATTGAGAGTTATATTACTAAGAGTAGATAATGCTGCTATAATACCTAGTCTAAATTGTCTGATTATGCTACAATAGATGATAATTATAAAGTTTCAGTGATATCTGATAAAGGACATTTGGAACTTAAGATTCTTAAGCTGACTAAATTCACTTATATATAAAAAAGAATCCTAAATACCCTAAATAACTTTTAATAGCTATAGTAATATTCCATTTAAAATTTAGCTTGATGGCTATTATATGCATAGATTAGCTTGTAACCTTTAAAATTTCTTCCCATAATAAATATATAGACCTGCATATAAACCTGCATAACTGACTTCTATTACTTTATTACCTGATTTGTCTGCGATAAGTTTTATAAGTACTTCTTATATTTAGCTTCTTAAGCTTGATAAAATACTAGTATAGTGACTTTTATTTAAAGTTGTATAAATATATTTGGTTTAATAAAGTAGATAGTTAATTACAAATACTCTTGTCGATGTAGTAGGTATTAGTGATTATTAGCGCTTGATTTAGTTAGTCTATCCATTATTATAGCAAGAATTCTTCTTAAGCAAATCTATTATCTTAAAACCTTCTATTTAGTTTAACTTTAGCTTAAAGAGATAGTAGTAAAGTAGGAGTTAGAATAGTAAATTATGAAGCTAATCATTTATAGGCAGCATCTATAATAGAGAAGATAAGAAAGTTAGTTTATTCTAGAGATATGGCTGAGTTTTATAAAACTATCTTAGATAACTAGGGTTATTAGTACTAGGTATATATCTTTAAGCAAGTGTTTCTAAATATATCAAACTCACAAGAAAATCTAGAAGGAATATTTAATTAACTTAATATTGAGGAATTTAAAACAGACTAACCAAATAAAGGAACTACTTATAAAGATAAAATTCATTATGCTTGTATTCTTAAAATCAACTATAAAGAGGCAAACTTACTGCTCACCAAGCTGCTTTAAATTTACAATTGCTAAACTTGATGATAGTAACTCATTTAGATAAAATATTGATGTATGTCGTTTAGAATGCTACCATTGTCTATGTTTCGTTAAATTTTAGTTGATATGTGGTTTTAATTACACTTAGTGGAGCTTTAAAGAAAAAAAGAATATAAGCAAATAGCTTTTCTAGAACTAAGTATAATAATAAAAGTAGCAGACAAATGAAATAAAGAATAATTACCACTTTTATACCTTTTGGCTAATGCCTCGACACATAAAATACAATCTTATTTTCTAAATTTATACAATGCTATATTCCTTCTGGATGAGTTTCCTAGCTATAATATCTTTATATTTTTATTTTCTTAAGCAATTTTAGGGGAAAAATCATTTAAGCTTTAAAAATTTTTTGGTTTAGAGGTACTTTTGTTACATTTTAATTGAAGGATGCTTCTGAAAAAATCTTTTATTAGACATCATAATCTTAAAGTTAAATAATGAAAAAAGGGATCGAAATTACATATCCATTACTAAGGATAAATGAAAGACACTATTTTTCTTGCCTTCTTCACTTTATTTATCAGTTGCTTAGACAAATGATTATAAAGAGCTGAGCTTAGCTATCTTTCAAATTGTGAGAGTATAAATAAAATATAAATAAGATT
Source organism: Loxodes magnus (assembly GCA_946699065.1). Taxonomy (NCBI): domain Eukaryota; phylum Ciliophora; class Karyorelictea; order Loxodida; family Loxodidae; genus Loxodes; species Loxodes magnus. Next base: position 28,127 of record CAMPDV010001196.1, read on the forward strand.
TAAACTAGCATTTCATTCTATTCTCTTGATATCATTCTTATAACTACCAACCTTAAACACTCTTAATATATAATTTCAATCTTCATACAAAGAGATCTAACTTAGAATTTATAAAAAATGAAAAAAGTTTAATTTAACAAGTAGAAGGAGTAATAAAGAATAAATAGCAACTGATTATATCTAATAATTTTAAGCTATCCTTACTAAATCTATTCTTATATAAAGCTAAATAACCTTGCTAGACTTTAGATTTATATTATATAGATATTTTAGTTTTCTATTATGCAATACTTATCACATAGAGCTATATTCTTCAATAACTATCTTCAAAGATATAAATTCTAAATTTTAATGAGTATATAGAAGTTTACTAAGTTGACTTTAATTGATGTGTAATTACCATTAAAGCATCTCATTATACTAAATTTTTAAATCATAAAGACTTCTCTAGTAAAGGAATAGGCAAGTAAGACAGCTTTAGCATCAGTTAAATTATTTATTTGCCACAAACTTTAATTCACAAAATGTTTCTTAAATATCTAAATGCTACTAACTTATTTTTAAAACTCTTAAAGTTGGCTTAGACTTAACTTTTATATTAATAATACTTTTTCTTTTTTGTGAAACTTCTTCATTTTAAAAGTTGATTACGTTGTTAATTTGATTACTCCATATTAATTTTTTAACTAGTACTTGAAATTAAGCAATGAAAGAATCTAATAACTTTATCGTTTAACCTAATTAAAAATGTAAAACAGCTGAGTATTTTTGATTGGTGCTTTCGATTCTCAAATCACATCACTAACTTCAAGATTGGATTACTTATTCTTCACTTTAACAAAGTTCTACAATTATTAATCAGTAATGAATAGATCCATTTTGGTATTTTCTCTTATTAGCTATATCTCATTAACCTTTAGCTACTCAGTAGTAGCATACTCTAAACTATCTTCCTTTTCAAAAAAGTTGTTTTTAATAACTTTTATTTCCTCTATATTTCCTTCCTAACTCTCCGCTTTCTCTTTTTTAACTGGAGAAAGAGTAACTTCGTCTAGAGTTGCGTTCTACTAGAAATGCTAAACATTTTACTTAGAGTCATTTAAATTTACAGTTCCTTCTAGTTCAGCAAAGGTAATTTCATTTTTGATACTAGAACCAATAAATAACTAGCCCAAATAAACTGCGTCAAAGCGTTAGCTTTAGAAAGTTTTATTTTTCTAAAAGTTTTTTGTTGATTAATGTTCAAGCTTTAGTAAGTAATCTGGAGAGTTTAGCTGCTCTTAGGTCTGCGCTTTCCTAATGCTCTTATTAATATCCTGCTGTCTTATGAAATTTTTAATCAGCTAGTCTGAGGGTTTAAGCTAAAAGGCTCATCTGAAGATCTCTACTTTACTAATAGACTGAGTAATTAGAAGGTTAGGAGACTTCAATTGTAGGAACAGTCCAACTAAGATTAATAAGAAAATGCCTAAAAAAAGCAAAATAATGTAGATCTTCTTAGAGAATTAGTCCTCACAGTAAACTCTAGCTAGTATTAAGCAAGCGTTGTAAATCGCACACAGCTATAAGATTATCCTTAATATGTTTATTCTAACGTAGTTACTATGATTTCACTATTTTGATACTATTGGAAAAAGTACGTTCAGAAATAGATAAAGTATACTGTGAAGCTTCTTATACCTTTCTTGAAAGCAAATAAAGTTAGCAATGAATAGCGCTTTAAATAAGAGGAGAAGAGTATTGAAGCTATTTTTGTATCTTATTTTTAGTATGTTTCCTCAAAGTTCTTATCAGACTGAGCAAAATGCGATTGATGTTGATACGAATTACACTAAACTTAAGGAACATAAAACTACCATGAATAGATGAGAATCTTTCCAGCAATTTCAATAGCAGTCTTTATGGTGGAAGGATTCAGTGAAGCTCAGATTTGAATTTTTATTTTAGTCATAAGCTTCAGTACATACAAAGACATCAACGAGATTTAGAACTACAGGAAAGTATAAGAACTAGCAAATAACTTGCATAGAGTAATAAGCGATGATTCCTATTTTTCTCAATACTCATTTCTTAGAAAATTCTCATCTACATAAAATAGCAATAACTTGAAGTGTTTAAAGCTAAGTAATACCAATAGCAAGAGCGTGATTATAAATTTAATTGTCTTTTGGTCATCCCAGGAACTTGACTAAATCTAGCCTAAAGAAGTATTTTACAAATTCTACTTTATTGCCAAATATTTCTAAATCAGGCGATATAGAGATTATCTAAAGGACATCCATGAAAACGATTAAAATATAGTAAAAGTCAACTGTCGACATAAAGACTTATATCTCTAATTTTTTAATTGTGAACTTTCTTCTTTTAATTAAGTATCAAATTGTCAGTAGATTAATTCATAAAGCGATAATTAGCATTACTATAAAAACAACTCTTTATCCATCATCAAAATATTTCCTTTTCTCTTTATCTTTAAAAGGACAGTTCATTATTCATTGATCCTAAAACTATCACACATTCTCAGTGAGTTCGTTACCTCACATTATTGGGTATTAAAAATCTCATACAACGTTACATGTTACACAATATTTTCCTATTTAAGCCATTTATCACTCTGAGGATTTATTCTACTTTCTATAGTTCGTAATGTCTTAAGTTAGAGGAGCTCTATCATTTGTTCCAATTTCAATGCTTATTTTTCCACTTGATCCTGTAAATTTTACTTCTCTCATACTTTGCATTACAATATTAGCATCCAAGTAATTTTCACCATTGTTAATTACATGGTCAAGAGCATATCCACATAAAAGAGCACAATCAAGTTCAAAGGAAGCAAAACTTGATGCCTCCTCATTTCAGTACAACTCATATGCTTTTTTCATTATCTAGCCTGTTTCTCCTACTCAACTTGAAGGTGTATTATCCAAAGCACCTCGAAGAACTTCATTTACATTAGGATTGTTAGCTTGTAGCACAGAAGATAAATAAGCTATAATTTAGATCTCAAAATATCCAGCTCTAGCTCCTAGTTAGTATAAATAGTCAACGATTAATTAAGCTCCTTCTGCATAATGGAATATTATAATAACTCTAGTTTTTTAGTATATTTCACTTACTATTGTCTACCAAGCTAACTCTTTATCATTGCTTAAAGGGTCTACCAATTTCTAGTTTTCATTGACTATTTTGATTTCGTAATTTTTGACTTATTACATGAATGTTTCATAAAGACCTAGTGATCATGCAGAGTCTGCATAAACCAACCCTATGTTATTTCAGTTGTTCTTTACACATAATAAAGCAGAAACTTATCCTTAAAAAGCTGAACTTGGCTTTGTCCTAACATACCAAGGAAATCGTTTAGAATCAGATAAACTAGGAGCTGTGTTTCCCCCAGAAGTGAAAGGAACTATGAAATTTGATTTCGCATAAAATTCCAATAATTATATAGTGAGCTGACTGCTTGCTGAAATAATGTGTATTAAGCCATACTAATCCTTCATTTTTTATCATTCCCTCGTAACATAATCTTAGTCAAATACACTTGCTCCTGTATAAATATATGTTGGCTTGATTTTGTAATATGGTAATATATCGTCTCTGATATTTATCATGTGAAAGCCAAAGTCTCTTCCCTTGTAATATCCATCTACTCAGCTTATGTAACTACCATCTGCATTGTTATAGTCACGCACTGTCGAAATTAGTAGCTCGTTTTCGTTTTGAGAAGGAATGTCAGTTGTATTTGGCGGCCATACTATCTCTTTAAATATTTCTACGGTTTGGTCATTTATAACTCCAACCTAAACTAGCTTAAAGTTCTAAACATTAAGTATCTTAAACTAAAGACTCAATAGTTTCTCTTTGTAATTCAGATTAAAAGGTAAATATTATAAAGCTGAGGTTAAAGAGAGTTCCAAGCAATAAAATTAAAACTCTACCTCATTCAAAGTCACTCTATCGCCAAACTAGAACCCAATTAGTCCATTTACTAGCAGCTAATTTTTCCAAAAGGAACGAGAATATCTAAAGCTGAGCAATAGAGCTAATCCCTTTTTATATATTTAAGGGTATTTTATTACATTTTAGAATACTTCAATGTAGTTTTCGTTTAGGAGAAGAATAATCTTAGATATTCCATACTCAATTATTAATTAACCTATTTTTTCTTTTTAGTTACTGGAGTCTTTAGGAACGATTCTATAAAAGTTCTTGGCACTTAATCCTGCTCATATATTTTAAGCTTCTCCTTATTAATAAACCTCACTTATAACTTCTATTTTTGTTCAGTTTAAGTAATGGATAAAAGCAAGCATGTTGTTAGCAATATCTTAATCAGAAGGAAGGATAAAAAAAGTTGTGTCTCCTCATTATCGAAGATAATCTTTCTTCTGGACTGAAAAATTTGTTATTTACTTGCGTTCTGCTAGCTTGGAAATTTGGAAATTGAGCTGAATTTGTTAAGTATAATCAACAATAAAGAATATAGACCTGTCCTCATACTAGACTACTTCTTCAACTTATTCAATTCTATTCACCTCCTTATAAACGATACTCACAGTCTTCTAGTTATTTTACGCGAATTAAATGAACTGCTATTTCACATAGCGAATATCAAGAGTAAATCGTGAGTAAAGCACTAGAAATTGCACTGAACTACACAACACAAAAAGAAGCATCATAATATATAATGATAGCTAGCTTTACATTTTTATTTAATTAAGATTATTTTCTCTTTAGAATTACCTAAGTAATTATGATCTACTAGAATAGGTAAATTTAGAAGTATGTATGATAAGAAAGCATTATCGTTTCTCACTTTTTAAATGGAGTTTTTAATTCAGTTCTGATGTACAAATTTCCCTCTTTGAAATGAGTTTGTTGGCAATATACTCTGTAACTATCCGATACTCTTAAAACTAATTAAAAGCTATATTAATAAATATTTAATCAATGTATTCTTCTTTATATTAAGCTTTATATTATAAGAATATAAAACACTTCTTTGGCTTTCTTAATTTTTGGAAGAGTCAGAACAATTAAAATATTTATCAATTGGCACCTTTCTTTGGTATAATTAATAGAGAAGTGCATATTTTTATAGTAGTCACTTTTATCTCAACTTTCGTCTGAATAAGACTTTAACGATAAGCTAGTAGTTATAAAATTAAAGTTGATTTCAATTAAATTAATAATGCTGAACTTCCTAATTTAACCCTATCTTTATGATATAGCCTTTATTACAATAATAAGAGTATTTGTACATGCTTATCCTTTTAAAGCTTTTACATTTATATTACCTTAAGGAAATTAATTTCTATAAAAACCCATAAAGTAATGTCATTAATGTTTTAATTACTTTAGTTGACTTATATAGGATATAATCTATTTATTTTAATTGAGCTTTGCAAATATCTACTCTGTTCTTATTTACTGCTGTTGCTTGCTAGTAGTTAAAAGATTATAGGGTTAACAATTTTTGTTCCTACACTCTTAAAATTTCTTAGTGAGCTGGTTTTAAATTGTCGCTTAGTTCTGAAAAACAAGAGTTTTAGGTTTGCTACTTCACCTGATATTTGATAAGCTATAATTGTAAGGATTGGTAATGGTAGATATTTACTGATGTTATGTTTTACTAATTAATTTTCTCTCTTAATTATGCTTCTTCTTCCTTATTATTTGGTACTTGCTAATATCTTTAGCGCTTAGATAAAGATGATAGAAGAGAGTTTAATTAGAGCATTAGGATCTTAAATTTAGTTGTTATATAGCTCAATGAAACGCTAATATATACCCAGCCATTTAACATAATCAAAGCTTGACTATATATTTAGAAGTTTATTCTCCAACTTTTAGCATATTTTCAGTATAGAAAATTGAACTATCACTATAGATATAAATCCATTAGACTAGTAAGTTACTCTTAAGATTTCAAAGGAACAACGAGAAAATATATAACTAGTATGCTTTCAAGCAAAGGCTAATTTTATAAAGAACAGTTAATAAAGATTATCTATAAAGCTCACTTTGGATTAATGCTAAAAGCTGTTCTCAAAGTAGCAGATAATATAGGTATTTACTAAATCAAAAGCTTGATTAAAAAGCATAGATTAGAGACTAATTTAAAGCTATTAAAATATAAAGGAAGCTTTTTTAAATAAGCTTAAGCTTTTAAATGTTCTTTTAAGCTAACAGAACTGGTTTAATTATTTTCTCTACATAATATGCTAAATTTTATTTTCATAAGAGCCTTTAAAAGGAAATTAAGAAAAAGTAATTAATAAGTTTCTTAATCAATTAAATTAGGCTCATTAGATTTAATAATTTATACCTATCTCTTAATTAATATAAAGTCTATAAATAAGGGAAATTGTCAAAAACCTTAAAGAGGTAAAATAAATATAAATACTTGCTTAAAGAAAAGACACTAAAAGCTGTTCTACAGCCATAAGATAATATCATTTTAAAGCTGAGAGTTATTAGTAGGATAGTTGGCTTTTTTCCTTCATTTTTCTTTATTAATAAGTTCCTTCAAAGTTACCTAGTTGAAAATATTTCACTTTTAAGTATTTTACTCTTTTTCTAGATCAACACTTATAAGCTTCATCTATTATGTCATCCTCTTTCTTATGCCTTCTGATTGCTTATAAAATCAACTAGATAACAAATCTCAATTATATTTCTATAAGTAGATTTTGAAAGTAGTGGCTATATAAGTTAACTATACAACCTTCAAAAGCCTCTCGACAATATAGTTAAATAATTGATATTGCAGTTTATAGTATTTGGACTTAGAAAATAGTAAAAGCTAAATTAATTTGTAAGCTATAAAGGAAGTGTCTTCATAATTAACTAAGAACTGCTTACTATTTTAAAGGATATAAGTATGTTTAATTTGAACTATTTAACAGTAAGTTATGCTTAAACTTAGCAATAATAGAAAGATAAGCAGAGAAAACAGAGAGAAGCTTAAGTATAGGAGATTAAGCAAAAAAGAAAGGCTTTAATTTAGATAAAAGAGTAATGAACTCCTTAGAAATATTAAATGCTAAACCTGTAAAAAAATCTTAGAAATAAAGAATAAACTGGATAACTAAGAATCTTAGGATTATAATTATGATATTTGAAAGCCGATTTAATAGTAGAAATGATAAGGCTAGATTTGTATAATAATAAGCTTTTAAAATAAATAAACTGAAACTTAAAAAAAAGCATGAATAAAGTTAGAGTAAAAGAAGATATTTATTACATAATTGGATATTAAATTTAAGTGGTACTCTTTAATTTAAGGATTAACAAACACTATCTAATTTTTTTCATAAGAAGCAATACATTAAAGCATCTTTCTCTTAATTTCTTTATTGTTTTTAAATCCTTATTTTCTTAAAAATGCTGAGAATGGATTAAGCCAATAATCATAACTTAATAAAATAAAGATACTTAGCTAAATCTCTATTATACCAAGTTTATTCAATAACAGCAAAGTATATTTAATCCTGGATTTTCGTATAAATTGCCTACAGCTATCATATTAAAATTATAGTAAGATTTTACTAATATATAAATAGATCCATGTAATATCTATTACATTTAGAAATTTATTTTAACCTTATTAGTTATCATTAACTATAAAAATAGCAACTCTAAAATAAATACCGCTAAAGTACTTCTTATATACAAACTATTACAGCTTTAGATAAGTTTGCTTATTCTCATAGATAGACTTATGCTAAATCAAATCTTTATCCAACTTCATTTCTTCATTATAAGCTATGGGTAGTAAGAACTAATACAATTATTTGGCTTACCTTGTCTGTATTTTATTTTAATTGAAAATGTACTTTAGTTTATAAATTAAAAACAAGCTAGCATCTCAAAGGCTTATAGCTTTATTAACTTTAAATATAAAAAATAGTATAATTAGCACATTTATCTTCACTTCTTCTTTCTTCTTTTTTAAGTACTGTTAATTTAGCTTTATAAGCCAATAAATTAAGATAAAGCTTTAACTGATCAAACTTAAATATCTTTATCATTAGTATGTTCTAAACCTAGAATATTAGCTATTATTAATACCCAATCTCTCTGTTTTATTCTAAATGACAGTTTAATATGCTTTATATGTAGCTTTTAATATCTACCTTAAGCTTTAAAAACTAATTTGTAATTTCGTCTCTAATTACTTTTTCCAATAAGCCATTCAGTAAATCGTCAATCTATTGTATATAATCGGATTACTTTAATTGCTTTTAGGCTATAACTAATTTAGAATGATCATATATGACAATTAGGTAGTTAGAGAGTGCCAGTTTAGTAATCTATTAAAAGAAAATTGAAATATACCTTTGTAAAGGCTATTTAACTTTTAAGTGTTGTGATTAAATCAAAACTGAGATATCATAATTTTAATGGATTAACTCAAGTATTTCTATCAGATTAATCACATTCTTTATCTTTCTTACCATATAGATACAGATCAGTTCTTAAGACTTTTTATGCTCTTTGGTTATAGAATCTAACTTTAGCCTGTTTATTTTGTATGGTTATATATAATGATTCACCATTCCTTTCTTGAAATATTTAGAGGACTAAAAAGGTTAAGAGTTTTAACTAAATTCAAATTTGGATTATTAAGCAAGGTCTTAGCCTTTATTTTTCTCTCAATAGAGATTGATTTCTCTCCCCTTTAACCTTTAGTGCTTTCTGCTATTTCCTTCTACCTACATAGTTATTATGGTAACCTTTATTTAAATAAAGCATTTAATCCTCTAGAAAATTAATTGAAGCATCATACTTAAAAGACTAAAAGTATAAAACAGTAAGCATAATACGCTTGTTTATATAAATTAATTAGCTATATCTCAGTAGCATCTTTCTTAGAATAGAATATCACCTAACTTATTAAATAAAATTCTTTGAACTATAATAATTAAATATTTTAAATTAATCAGAAAGAGTTTTTGATTCAATTATCTAGCTAATTATGTATTAATTAAAACCTATTTCTATTATACATCTATAAGCAGAGTAAAGAGATAGTTAGCTACATGCTTATAGTTTTCTTTATTTTTGGGCTTTATATTCATATCTATAACTATCGAACTATATGATTCATCCTCAAGAAAAAGAATTTAATAAGCCAAGAAAAGTGCTTTATGCAAGTCTAAATCTGCATGTTTTAGTATTAAACTTGCTTAAATGAAAGATCTTAAGGCTTTATCTAACTCTCTTACTAAAGGATATCCAAATCTTATATTATAAAGATGAAGGTAACTTTACTAAATATGCATAATTTAAAGTTATATTATCAGGTACATTATGCGTAATGCAATACTATCCTTATAAAATCTTAGAATGAGTTTCTCATAAGTTTCTTAGTTAAAGTACATAAGATACCACATATCTATACCCTTATATCTGCTAATAATAAGAATATTTATTTCTTTTTAAAAGGAGTTTATATATAAGATGCCGTACATGAACGAAATTAAATAATGTGATCCTTTATTTATCCTTTAGATTGCTTATTTAACTATGATTTTCCTCATAGCTATGATTCAAACTTAAGAGAGTTAATTTATTAGCAAGTGTCTGGAATTTTAGAACTTAGAATAGAAAAAAAGGCTAAGAGTTTGAATCTAGTTTTGTTCTCTTATGGTTGTTTATGATATTAAAATAGTTAATTCTAAACACCAACTAACTTGATTTAATTAACTTAGTAGTAGAGAAACTCTTTAAAGGTATTAAATAACTAACTAATGCGTATGATTATATAATTTAGCTACATTTTATCTAGGAAATGTGTTGAGAACTCAAGTAAAAATACGATATTGAGAAACTATTTTTGTACTTAATATCTAGAACTAAGAAAGTAATTAAGAAATTAATTATTTTGGAGAGTTCTTTCCTTTTAGCAAATCAAAGATCAGTTTCCCATTTTTCTTGTTTATTAGTGCTTTCTTACACTGCTATATTTTATAATTTAGTGATGTTTGGTCTGGTTCTTATTAAAGAAAGTACACATATGATGCATATCTAGCATTAAAAGATACTCTTTTAGATCTTCCACTTCTAAGGTTTATTCCATTTCAATTTTCCTAATCAACATTTTTTCATTCTAATACTATTTTAAAGCATAAATCCCCCATCCACCCATCAACAGGAAATATCTTAATAATTCTCTTTTAGTCTTTCATTTTAAGACGATTCTATCCAACTAATTGGATATCTAAATTGTCAAAGATGACATAAATCTTACTTAAAGACCTTTACGACGACTTGAATTTATCTTTTCTCAAAAAGCACAATTTATGTGTCCTAGAACATGAAGATCCAGCTAAGATTTACTAAAAAGCTAAGATACCTTATCTTGCAGTATAAACTTATAATATGGATTGATATTATTTCCTTCTCAATTCTAAAATAGTCTATTGAATCTCTAAAGGATAAATTTGCTTTTCTTCTATCAGTTTTAATCCAGCATTACCTTATTATTGTCTCTTTTTACTTGAAACTTCTTTTTTCCTCCCTCTAGATTTAGTGATGAACTCTACCTTTTTCCTAGCTTTTCTTCTTTATAGCCAAATAATGATAAAAGTGCTTAATTACGATATAGAAATGACTTTTAAGAGCAGTACATCGGGAAGAAAAAAAGACAAAATTCTTATGAAAAAAATGTTTTGATATAGTTGAATGAATTGATTTTCAAGTATGCTTAATAAAGATACATACAAAACAGGAGAAACATCATAAGCATCTTTAAGGCAAGAAATTAAAAGATTGGAATACTATAACGGAATTTGTAAATTATATAAGATTAAATATTAAGTAATTGTCTTTATGATAATCACGCTTAATACACTTGATAACCTAAATCGAAATTTTCTAATCTCATGCATAGAACGTTTAACGAATCTTTAGGCGTAAACTTCCTACTTTCAATTATATTTGGATGTTACAAAATGAATTATGCTTGATTGAGCTCCTTTAACTGCTTTAGTTTATGCATGAGCATTTTGAAGGAATATCCACTGAATTCTTTTTTCAGTCTGTTCCAAAATCGTCTGCTAGAATGAGTATACTGTGATGAAAGCATGCAAAACTTTGTTGCATCGTTTCTGTTTCACTTCTACTAAAGAAGTGGTTGCATGACTTTTTCCCATCTTCTCCTAGCTTGTTTGGATTTCCTAATATCCTGCTGGTTGTAAAACTCCTTGTTAATTTTTTTAGCTATTTTATGCCACTTAATTTCGCTTTTCATTTAGACAATTTTTGCCAAAAAACAGTCTTCTTAATATGTCCATTCTTTCAATTCAACATCTGAATTTAATTGTTTCATTTTTTATAATAAGTTATTTATTATTTCCCTTTAAGCTTTCATATTGCCGACAACTGTGTAGCTTTCAGTAATCGGTAAATTTACGCTTAAAACAATTTAAATTTTAAACCTCATTGAATTTTCCTTAGTTGCTTTAAATGTTAAAATTATACTTAAAAATGCTAACCTAATGTAAAACAAACTTAAGCAGTCTAATAGATCTAAATTCACTGAACGCTCCTACCACCTTCATCATCTTCCCTCTTTTTCACTCTTATATCCATATACTTCCTTCCTCCTCATTAATCAATCCTTATCTTGCCTCCTTCTTACCCTCTTATTGAATCTTAAGGTAATAAGCATATGATATAAATAAGAGTCTAGTAGTTAAATGTAATATAATTTAGTTGGATTATAATATACATTTGCTTTATCAGATATTACCAAAGATAAGAATTATAAAGAAACTTAAATTTACATACCATTATAGTAGCTAGCCATATGCTACTATCTAATTAATCGTTATCTAGTCAAATCTATAAGTCTCCATATAGAAGAAAGGAGGGATAGTAAATAGATTGATCAGAAAAGTTGGATATTAATTTGAGTGAATTAATAGGAGAATATTTTATGTAGGGAACTGTGTATCCTGTAATGCAAAGATAAATTTAAAGGTTATAGCACTGATAGAACTTAATTCAATGTTATGAGATCTTAGCACTAAAGCATTTTTATAACAGTATAAGATAAATATCAAAGAATCAAACAAAAAAGGCATCAAAAAGAAAATTTCTATAGAAAAAAGTAAAAGAAGGATAAATAAACTACTTAGAGTAAAAAATATGAGTTTTGTAGAAATAAGCAAGTTTAGTATTCACTTTAACAAATAAATGAGTAATAGTGTAGATTAGAAATTATTTGTTTATTTATCTTAAATTATACACTAAATAGCTATATAGTAATAAAGTAAAATCTCTATAATTAGAAAGAGAAGAGAATAAATCAGGGAGGAAAAGTAATTAGAGGTTAAGAGTTTGATAATTTTTGTAAGTTCTTTTCTTTTTTTAATTTTAACTGGCAATTTTGTCTAGAAATTATAATCTTCATACTTTTAATAAAGAACTTTGATAGAGTGGAGGAATATAGAAGATTCTTTAAGCTGAATTAAAAAAGAGACTGACCAGATAAAAAGGGAATTTCAATGATAGACAGGATAGATCAAGATAATATTATATTTTGCTGCAAATATTCAACATATCAATGTAAACTAATTTAATTGTATTTAAATGCCTAAATAAATAAAAGCCTAGATAAATAAAGCTTCCATATAATAAATTACCTAATCTACCTAAAATAATTTAAAAGCATTAGGATTTATTAAGGTTATTTGATTTATTTAATTTAATAGCTAGTTATAAAAACTTAGAATGAAATTCGTTTTGGAAACTATTATACGTTTTAGTCCCAAGCCTTCTTTGACTTAGAAAAGGACAAATGCCTAAAACTATTTTTTTCTTCTCCTTTCTTGTTTTAACTTCGTTGCTAACTTAAGCTAAACTAGGGTCAACTACTTCCTTTATGAAGAAGGTAGGATATGATAATTCTTTCAATTGAGAGTCATCGCATAAAATTTAAGATTTCGTTAAATTCTTTTCTGTTGAAAGTTCGGAATTTTGTTCTGACTATTGTGGCGATGACATGTATTGCTACTAAACCTGTGTGGCTTTGGAGGATATTTACTAATCTGATACAACCAATACTACATCAGTAGCTGTTGTTTGTAGCAAGTTTTGTGGAAACTTTCACGTATTTGGATGCTTTGATCTATGTGCTTAAACGATGAATGCTTTTATTACTCTAAATAGAATCCATAGTTAAGCTGATTAGAAGCTAGATTTTAAGCCAAGTTATTAAGAACAGAAGATAGAAGAGTGGTAATGGAATGGAGAATCTGTTTAGAAAGGAATTGAAGAGTGGAAAAATTATGGAAGCTAAAAGAATGAAAATTTAAATCTTGATATCGATGTCAAAAAACTATTGTCAGAATAAACAAAATCTAAGCAAAAGGATAATTTCTTATAGATGGGAAAGAAACATAAATCAGTCATCTAGCAAATGCTTTAGACTGCTTCAAAAGCCTAAGATTCCCATTACTCAAATTACTACATTGATTGCGAAGTGACTTGCGAAGGAGATGAAAACTGTGAAGATATGTGCGAAGAAGCTAATGACCAATATCTTGAAGTAAAATGGAATTTACCAGACACATGCGAGGATTTCTGCGATACTATGGTTCCTATTTAGATGCCAGTATGGGAAGGAGAACGTAATAACGCAGAATATGAAAAATGCTTGAACTTGTGTGAGAAATATGATCTTGTGGACTTAGTTGACTGAGAATAGACCTATACTTTATATTTTATATATTATTTTAATAATATTAATGCTTTCTTATATCAACGCATATATCATCATATATCTTCAGTACTTCATTTATCCAATTATATCAGCTAGTAAGTAGTTAAATTAGCTCAGAGAAAGTCATTATATTTCTTCATTTTTCTAACTTCGCAAATCAACAATATTCTTACTAAAGCTTAACAGAAGAGGGCATTTTATAGCTTTTATATTAAGTATCTTGATGCATATCTTTTGAGATATTTTAATAGTAACTAACGCTTCTGCTTGGCTCAGCTTTAGGAATTATCTTAAGAGATTGGCTTAAAATTAATTACTATTTTAGTCTAATTTCTATTAACCATAAGAGCTATTTTAAGAGGATGGTACTATGAACTTTAGATAATTTAAATTAAAACATTCAATTTACCAACTAACCAGAACTGATCAGAAAGAAATGATAAAAAAGAACTAACGAAGAAAAATAAAGGCATTTGACTTACCATATTTAGAAATTTCAATCAATAAACAAGCAGCCAAAACTAAAAAAAATAAGTATTACAGTTAGTTCTCAATAAGATCGATATAAAGCTCCAATAATTCAATAATCTAAACTAATTCCTCAATCATAAAGGAATAGAAGCGCGAAGTACAATAATAGTTTGTCCTTCTCCTTAAAAGCAACACTTAATAATTTTTCAAGTTAAACATAAATAAAATAAAGAAATCACACGCTAAGAGTTTCTAACAAAAGGTCTAATAAAGTCAAAATAATTAAATCTACGCTTTCCAAAGGAATTTTCTAAGTTGAATGGGTTATTTTAATTCTTCGTATTCATAAACGAAAGCTTTAATTTATAATAAAAATGTTAAGTCTCACTAAATGCAAATAATGCTCTTAGAATTAAATATCTGAAGTTAAATTAAGCTGTCAGTGTGTACTATGTGATGAATGCTTAAAAAAGGCTCATATTAAGACGTAAATAGATCTACAAGTTAATAAATAGAAATCTTAGTTTGATGTTAAGATAAATGAGATAAAATGTCCGCTTTGTAAGAAAGGTAATACTTTGGATTTGAAGTAGTACATTCATGTCAATAACTTGCTGAAGAAAGAGACGATAGCAGAAACTCTATTTACAATGTAGGATGTAAGTCTTTCATTTTAGATTTAATCAAGTCCGTAAGATAAGTCCACTTAGGAGTCTTTAATAATTGATCATTTCTTTATCTAATAATAGAATCCTCCTTTTTAAATAAATAACCAGCAACAACAAGTTTACCCTTAATAGAATCAATTTGACTATAATAACCAGGGAAATTATTTCTAAGGAATGAACGCTTAACCAATTTTTATTCCGAATTAATAGAACTACACTGGTCAAATAGCCTAATAAGGTAACTAAACCAATGAGATGAATTAAGAATAAACTTGGCCGTAACTGCAATATATTCAATAGATTAACTAACTAAAGAATTAACCCTATTTTCCTTAGGATCTACAACTTATCAATTTTAGTGATATACAAGCAGTGAAGAAAATTCTTATGGATAAACTTTAGTAATAAAACCAAAGATTATTTTATTATTAATAAGCTGAATAAGAATATATTGGGAAAACTGAAGTTGCCAATAGAGAGTATATACAAAAATGTGGCCAAATATAGTAAAATATAGAGATTTCCTAAACTCAGATCAAATAATTTAATTTTGAAGTTAAAGAACTGGAAAAAACCTAGAACGAACTGAAAATGAAGATTTCGAAAGTAACAAAATAACTGCAAGACAAAGGCTTCTGGTAAATTCCGCATATAAAATAGAACTGATATGCTAATAAAGAACATTTAATATTAAAATATTTTTCACTATATTGTACTTAAGAATGTCTTTTTTTTGTTTAGTGCTATACTTATTCTCTTTAAGCTTTCTCGCTGAATTATAAAGTTTATTTACTCTACTGTAACTATATTTCCGTCTTCTGAATTCCTATTAGTCATAGACAAACTAGAGTACTAGCTCATGAATATGGATTAAGTATTGGTTATCTTTACTTTTTGAATAGGAGAGAAGGCTATTGAAGAAATGGTAGGATGCTCGCTTCTATATTCAGGATTTAATATATTTTCAAGACTAAGGCTAGTAGAAGTTCTTATCTTTCATGTATTAAACTAAAAATTCATTAAGACTGGAAAATATAGTTAGCGAATGAGACAGGACAAGTACTTTCTTTTATGATCAAGTAAATCAAGCGCAAAGGCCTCAGAAGCTTCCAGAATAAAAATAAGGTAGAATAAGCAAATACCATAAGTCTGTTTATTGAATTATTAAATTATAAAATATAAATGAGTAAAGCAGTAATCAAGACTCCTAAACACCACTAAGGATATTAAGAATTTACAACTGATAAGAAAACCTAAAAGAAGTAGAATTAGTAGTAGGCTACTCAATAGAAGAAGAATGAGAGTAAAAAGCAATTAAGGATTGTTGAAGAACCCTCAGAGGAGGAAGAAGAGTCTAGTGAGGTTTCTTCTGAATATTCCTCATCTGATTCTGTAAATTCTCCTAAGAAAGCTTAGCAATAGAGCTTTAGTAAACTTGCACATAACAAGGCTGAAGTTGCGAAAAAGCAAGCCCCTTTACCTACGAAGAATTTGAATGGTCGAGTAAAATAATTCGATATGCATGCTGAGGAAAAATTTACTTAATAAGCTTTAGAATAAATGGGAAAAACAAATAAAATGGATTTAGATATGAGCGAATCAGAAGATAGTAAAAGTGGCACTCTTTCAAGTTCATCATCATAAAGTAAGATATCATAAGACTAAAATAGTATTTCATCATCTTAAAGCTTAGGAAGCTAATAAAGCTAATAGAGCAGTTAAGCCTTTGACAAGATAGATAAGTTCTTGCAAAACATATCCTCAGGTGTTTATGATACTTATAGCGAATAATCAAATTCTAACATTCGGTCATCTTTGCTATTGCAAAATATATAAAAAGACTAGACCTTCAAAAGTTAGAGTGATATAGCTAAGCAAATTTTGTAAATTAGAGAAAAGCTTTGCAGTTCAATTGAAGCTTAAAAATGCATAGAAAACCCAGAATCCTTAAACTTTCTTTAAAATAACCCTTTGCTTAAGAGGAAGAAACAACAGCTGAATGAAGAATATAACTCATAAGAAGAGGAATAGAGCTCAGAAAGCGAAAATTCAGAGGAGTAAGGTAAGACATCAGATTATGAGAGTGATTTGTCGCAAGGAAGTAATAATTCTTGGGATGAAGATTGGGAAACAAGGAAAGAAGAATAAGATAAAAAGGATTTCGTTGAATTGCAAAAGTTGGCTCAAATTCTAACAAGAGGTGGCATTTTCTGGAAATATGGATCAATGGGAAATCCGAAAATAAGGCATGTTTATGTAACTGGAGATCTAAAATGAATAGTATGGCGTCCTTTAACATTACATCATGAATCAAGAAAATTAAAAAAGCGTGCAATTTACTTTGAATAAATAAGGCAAATAACTTAGGGAGCAAGTCACAAAAATTTCCAAAAGAAAATTTAGAGAGTAAAGGATAAAGACAAATGCTTCTACCTAACCTTCAAAAAAAGGTCTCTTGCACTAGAAATAGCAAAGGAAAACTGTGTAGACAGAAAAACCTGAGTTAACGCATTCACTGAGCTGAAGAATAATAAAATGAACACTTACCATGTGCAATCATTTGTCATTTTGAAACAGAAAGTAAATGAGCAGAGTTGATAATATCAGTATTATGTAGCAACAATAAAAATTTCCTTAATAGAATTGGATTAAAGAAATATCTTCATATTATATCTCTTACATGGTATTATATCCTAAGCTATATTAGTTATAATTGAAACTAAAGCAATATCAATAAGTATAAATATCTCAGATTAAATACTTTATGCAATAAAATTGATATCTCACTTCAACAAAATTTCTACTTATTCAATAAAAAATCGAATCTAAAATTACTCATATTTTAGAAAGCCAGTCTTTAATACAATGCTCATGACTCAATAGCGTTTAAAGGTAATAAACATTGTTATTTAGCCCCTTTTTTCTAATAATTATACTTTAAAACTTTTACTCTTTATATTATTTATTTAGTTTAAAGGAATGCATCTCATAAGGAACGAATATTCTTTTAAAACTAAGTATATCAAGATATTTAATTTAATAGATATAGATATATTAAAGAGCTTATTAAAAGCTTCTTTAATCAATGTAAACTATTAAAAAAGGCTCCAGAAATGAATACTTAGAGGTAGAAAATAATAGCTATTTCTTGAATCTTAGAAGCTACGATACAAATTTAAGATTGAAACTGTTTAATGAAGTCAAAAAGTTTGTTATGCTTCACATAACTAAGCAACCATAGCATCCGCACTCTTTCTTCTGTTTACGACATATCTTGCAAAATTCGTATTTACATTGAGTACATTTAGCATATTTCATCTCAGGTTAAATTAAGCAAGCACATCCTTTTGGATTCTAACACTGAATTATACCATTATCTTCCATTCTTTTCTTAAGTATGTATTCATATCACTATTAAGATATACCTTTTTCAACTATTAAAGGATTCCAGTTATTATCAGAAATTTTTTCTAAAGGTCATTTGCATTAAAAGCATTAAAACTCTTCTTATTTATACTTTCCTTGTGTCACTTAATCCTTAACTCAATGTCTAAAACATTTTTTACACATTTTATGATTGCAAAAGAGTTGAACAATGTCCTAATAAATGTTATAATCGAGATTACAACGAAAGCATTTTACCAAAGCCTGAGGCTATACTTCTTCAGTATTTTACTAATATTCTTGATAGTTTGACTCTTAAACTATATCTGAATTTTTTAGTTCAATAAAATACAATTTTTAGCCCTAGTTTATGTCTAGTTCTTACATTGTTTGTTCATCTTAGATGACTTTTCTATTATAGTAAATTTATTGAAATTTCTGTTGTATACTCCAAGCTTCTTCTATATTCTATTTTATATTCAAAATTGTGTCTTTAGATGTCACATTCAATTCTAGATTACCTCTTGACAAACTTACAACTTCAATTTAAAATTTTTCATTCTGTTCTTGTATAAGCTCTGTGGATTCTGAGTTTTCTTGGATTTACTATTGGTTTAAACTCTTGGTATCAGCAAGTTCTTATTCATTAAATATCAATACTTATCTTTCAGCTGGAATTTAAGTTTTTTGAGCAGCAATTTATTTAACCTAGGTAATTTTTTAGTTTGGATCCATTATAAGACTTTAATTTTCATTTAAATAGTTTACTTTTATATTATATTAATTAAATTGACTAATTGACTATTACTATACTTGAGATTATTAATTCTTGCTAGAAGCTAAAAACTAACTGGCTTTATTCTATGATAAATACCAATTCTTTATTTCTCTTATTTTCTGTATGAATTCTTAGATTTTAGGTCTCTATTTTGCATCTTAATCAAATGATTTAGCCAAAAGGTTAATTAGATCTTAATCTTAAATCTCTTATCCTATAGCAGGATACCTCTTTTGCTCATGAACCTTTTTAAATACTTCTTAAGGTTTCTCTCCTAGTCAAATTTCTTTCTCACTTATAATTTCTATAGTAATGCAAGCTAATGATCAGATATCTGACTTCATATTATCAAAATCACCTTCAAAACATTCAGGAGCGATATACTTGATACTCTCGGTCTTTTTTTAGATTTCTTTGGTTAAAAATTCTCTCTATTTTACTCCATCAAGCTTAGGGCAGTAATTTTAATCTATTAATATACTCTTTGCTTTCAGATTCCTATGAAGACCATTATAGCTATGGATAGTTTAAACTCCTTCTGCTATTTATTCAATTAAACTAAACTTTTGACCTAATAAAATTATAGGGTTTTATTCATCCAAAAACAGTTACTAAGCAGCAATGATATCCTTCAGATTTCCCTTTTTCATGTAGTTTGTAATTAAGCAGAAAACATAACCTTCAAACACGCTTTAATCATTGCTAAAGCCAACCAAACTCATAATATTTTTGCTTTTATAAGCAGTAAGAGAATCAATTTTAGAGTAGACTTCATTAATAACTTCTTTCGCCTTAATAGTTTCAGTACCTTTAAACACATTAAGAACTAAATCCACTCCATTTATTCTTTTAAGGTAAATATTTCCAAACTATCCTTTCCCTATAACCATCATACTTTCCCGATCCTAATTTTAATTAAACAATTCAAATCATTAGAACAACCTTATCTAAGCACTAGCATCATAACTCGCTCCTCTACTCTTTAAAAGTATGTCAATATCCTTTATAGTCCTATTAATCATTATAATGAAGATATTATAATATAAAGCATATAAAGTAGCTATTTTACATTATAAATGACTAAAGAGTTAGAATCAAATAATCTACTCTTTGCTAGTCTAAGGAAAACCTAATTTACTTGATGGTCTAACATTATTAATTCCTTCAACGCCAAGTAATTACATCTAACCTTCTTATACTCACTATATATCGACTGTGATGTTTGTTAGATCATAGATAGGAATGGAATAATAGAAGTATTGGAACTTTAATTTGTAAGGATTGAGGGCTTAGTGGATAAAATAGTGGCAAGAGTATGTTTTGTGAATTTATTTTCTAAGATTTTAAAGTAAAATAGATTTGAGGGAAGAGCAAGGAATAAATAAAGACAAAAGTAAAAGAACTAGATACAACAGGTAAGAAAAGGGATATTATATAAAAAGAACCTAAAAGAATATATTTCAATGCAGCCCTATTTATAAATTAATACCATCAATTGTTTATTAACTTAAAAAAGAGTATCAGATAAATACATGAATAGGGATTATCTGATCATAGATATAAATATATAAATAAAATAGGCAAGTAAGGGTATAGAAAATATAAAGATACGCATTTAATCTAGCAAAAGTTAAGAGTTTTAGATATTTTCCAAATATAATGACTTAGATTATTTACCTATCGCTATTTTAAAAAGTAGACATCATTTATAACTTTTGACTAACTTAATCTCCTTTAATACAAGCAAGTTCTATAATTTAAATACTTTAGTTCTTAAATTAAATTTAATATCAATAGAATCTATTGCTTGCAATTTTATTCTTTAATACATTTCAAATCTAGTAACTTTGTATTTAAACCTCTCTTATTATATAAAGAAAGTTCTCTTTCCTTTATATTCAAGTAACTTAGAAATAATCATCGATCAGTTATTAGACAAGCTATTAGATGAGAACATTTATAGCTATCTAATTATTTTCTGAATCCTTTTGATTCCTTTTATTAGCATTTAAGTTAACTGAATGAATATTTCAATTATATAAGGTTTAGCTTGATGTTCTAACATTTAGAATAATGAAATGCTAACTATTTCCTTTTTACATTTAACGAAAGTGCTTAACTCTCCTCATCTAATATTATATATACATACCTTAGCTTAATTTAGAGCTAAAGCAGCAAAAGGAAGTAGCATACTGAAATGCTAAGATTACTCATCATAGTGTTATACAACAAAGCGCTGTTCAGAATTAATGCTTCTTAGTCTCTTCTACAGTACTAGATCTAAGTAATGATAGAATAAGCACGTGTATTGAACCATAAACTCTAATTTAAACAATAGAAAGAAAATAAGCAAAGAATAAGCCTTTAGCATTATATAATAAACTACTTAGTTGAATTCTGATATAACCTTTATTCGCTAAGCTTACAAATAAGAACAGTTATTGTACAATAAATTGACAAAATTAATTAATTAATAAAATAATGAACTTCCCTCATACTTTTCAAAAAGAGTAGAAAGGCTCTAGAGATTATACCTTAAAAGATATATATGAGTTGCTTAATTCTGAAAGTAAGGGCTAGAATTCGCATCTGAAAATATGTGACTATTGAAATATCATATGCAACCCAGATTAATTGAATAATCTAACTGAACTAGGAAGAGGCAGCACTTCTATTGTGTATAAGCTTGAGTTGGAAGGAGTTTGTTTGGCAATCAAAATAATTTCAGAAAAATAAAGAAAGTTTAAATAGACAATGATAAATGACTTCTATAATGAGTGTCATTCACTTCTAAGAGTTAATCATAAAAATGTTCTGAGACTTGAAGGTGTTGCTCTTGATCTTAGAGATGAAAAAAATTAAATTTTGTGTGCTTTAACTAATTTCATTGAAAGAGGAAATCTTTATGATATTATATAGAAAAAAAGACTTTTCCCAGAGATTTAAAGCTAAAATGTAAGATTTCTTAAGAAGTTAGAGCTTGTTAGATAAATAGCAGAAGGAGTTTAAGTGATTCACGAAGCAGGATTTATTCATAGAGATTTGAAATCATCTAACGTATTGATAGATAAAGACTGGACTCCGAAAATAGCAGATATGGGATTGTCAAGGAACTAAAACCTAAATTTTTCAGAGCAAGGTAGAGGAACTATTTTTTGAATGGCGCCTGAGTAGCTTGAATTTATGTTTTACAAAGAAAGTGATATTTGAGGATTAGCATGTATAGTAGTAGAAATATTCAGCGAAAATTCCCCTTGGCCAGGAAAAAACATATGATAAGTAAGAAATTTAGTTTTAAGCGACAAAAAAATTCCATAATTTTCTCAAGAAATTAAAGGAAACAAAACACTTAATAATTTGCTATTATGATGCTTTTAGCATAATTATTCATAAAGACCCAATATCTAGGATTTCTTAAAAATGCTATCAAGTGTGAATGAGACTTAAGCATAAGAAGAGCAAAATATCTAAAAGGGATTTTTAAGAGAAAATGGATTGAATAAAGTTTTGATATAAGAAAGCCAAGAGAATTAATAGAGTTAAATTTAGGTTTAGCTATTTAATTAAAAATAGGAGAAATAACGGTAAGACTAAAGTTAAGAGCCTGCAAGATTTTAGTGCTAAACTTGTAAATGTATCCTAAAAGTAGAGAAGCATTAAAGAATGTTACATTGTGAATGTAAAGTTTGTAAAAAGTGCCTTACTAATCATCTCAAATATCTCCTAAATAAAAAAATCTTTCATACTTCTGAAATGACATGTCCCGTTGAATCTTGTAAGTAACCTCTAGAAGAGACTAACTATTTAAACATCAAGGAAGATTTCCAAATAATTTCAGGAAACTTAGAAAAGGATCGAGTTAAAAAACTTATATAAATGAGAATGGAAAATATTGGAATAATAAGGTGTTGCTATTGTAAGACATGCTATTTAATAGAATCTAAAGGATTCGTCAAATGTATTGCTTGTAAGAAAAAGTTTTGCTAATATTGCTAGCAAAGTAAGGCAAACTGTAAGCAGACCAAAATATGCATTGAAAATAATGGATGCTTGATATTTTGACAAGCTTTAAAATAGAATTTTTATTTTCCAAATTAATTAAAATTAATAAAATATTTCTAATTTAAATATGATTCAATATAACGAGCAATATGCTATAAAAGGGAAAAATATCACTAAGTTATAATTATTTAAGTAGAGTGAATGATGCTTTAAAGGATTTAATTTTTTATGTAAATCATCTCAATAAACATTAAAAAACTAAAATTAATAATTTATAAGAAATTAAAGTTAAACTTGATTATAACTTTATATTTGGTAACTAAAGCACTTGAATAAACCAAAAAGATAAATAAATTGATATATAAAGAGAAGAAACTGAATAAAATAAGCAATCAGATTAGGTAGATGCTATGCAATTAAGCTATTATCCTTAAAGTTTTTTTGCGAGTTACATGATATACTGCAAGGAAAATATTAAGAAGGATATAAATACTTGAATCTAAAGACTTTAGATATAATAGAAGCTGAATTATATTGTTAAAGTTTGAAATTATTGATATATAAAAATCTTTTATGAGAAGATTAAATTAAAAATGAAGCTTTTAAAATTTGGAATGGTAGGCTATATAAGATTAACTAAGGTAAAAATCTAATTTTAATTAAAATATTAATGCTTTAGAAATAAAGTCATTTAAATTTAATAAAATTCAAAAAAACACTGAAATCAGAATTCATTCTAAAATGAAACTTTAAAAGAATCAATATAATCCTACATAATTAATTATTAAATAAATATGATAAGTTCTAGATAATGTCTAAAGATTGACAGAGAATATCCTTAAATACCTTTATCTTTGTCTTTATTTTATCTATAAAAGAAGATATTTTATGAAATGCTTTCTAAAATCTGAGGGATGAGCTATTTTCACTCTATTAAGTATTATTATTAAAAATAAATTCTTTTATTTACCTCCTACATTTCTCTCAAATCCACTCTTTAGACAGGAGCTTAGTTTGACTTAAACAAATTTTCGCATTTTATCTTCCACTTAATTTTAGAATTTTAAATTTAATAAATCTTATAATTAAGAAAGTTTAATTATGCTTGTGTTTAGTACTTTGATTAGGTACAAGTATTATAGTAATAATTCATTATATCGGGAGCAAAGAAATGCTTGTCTAACAATGTTTTTTTAGATTATTTTTAGCTTAAAATTTGGTTTTAAAAATCTCATAAAAGATATAGGCTGGTAAGCTATAACCCTTTTGTTTGAAAGCAACTTAATTAAAAGTCACTGGTACATTCTCTTTATATTGGTAAGAAGCTATTCAAAGTTTAGAGTGAAGAAGAAAGTTACGTTTATAGATAAGATGGAAATTTTTCCAGCGAGTGCATCTAAAATAATTATTAAATATTTGGAAGAAAGTAGCCAAATTTAACTTTATTGGTAAAAGTCTTCTTTTTTCTTACTATTTATATATTTTCCTTGGCTATCTACTATCCTAGTATCCATAATTATCTCATTTATCTTTCTTGATAATAATAGATAACTTAAGCCTCTCTTTTTTTTATAGTTTTTCCAATAAATCTATTAATTATCAAAGTCATTTATAATGCATGGTATATTTTCTAGTTTCTTAGCATACTCTTACTTATGAAGCCTTTATAACGTCATTATAAGAATCACTTGCAAGATTAATTTTTTCCTATTATCTTCGTTTAAAAATGATTTACCAATAAATTCCAAATTTATTGCAAGCTACAGCTAGCTCTTATAATAGTAGGAAACCAAAGTTAATAATTAGAGTTAAAAAAGAATTTTTACAATTAAATCAGCTTTCGCTTTTCTCTCCTTCCAAGTCTCCTTATTTCTACTTTTCTGCCTTTCTCCTCTTCATCTCCTCTAAACTTGGTATCTCTCCCAAGTCTAACTTATTTTTTGATTTCCCCTCTTGATCATCTGCAAATCCATTTTCTCTTCTCATTGAAGCAGGAAGAATCGTAGAGGTTGGCTTTTCTTTTCGCTCTATTCTGTTAATTACTATACCCATTGTCTGCAAAGGATTGTTCTAGTTTTGCAAATGTTGTAAAACTCTCTTTTCCTTCCCCTCCACCATTTTTTTATCTTGTACTAATTTTAAAGAATAGAACCGTTATTGCTTAAAGAGCTAAAATTTCACTGCTTATGCTATTTGAAAATAAAATAGAAATTAAAATTAAAAAGGAAAAAATGAAGATAATAAAACCTTCTGGCCAGTATTAAATAGAAATAGGACATACTACTTAAATTATTTCAGTAGCTTGCTTTTAGAAAGTTATAAGCTAACCATTTAATGAGTGTATTTGTACTTAATGAATTATGTAACTTGTTAATATAAAACCAAAACCAAATATTATAAGTTCTCTTTGCTACTTCCTCTTAACCATACAATTGCTGCTTTTTATAAAATAATAATAAGCAGTTAAATTTATTGATCTAAGCAAAGCTTAACTAGATACTTTATTATAAGTCTCTCTTTCTAACAACCATGGAATTATTTACTCATTTTCGCTTTCAATTGTGAGATAACTATCTCTAAGTGTCCCTTTTTATATTCAAACTGAGGTATTTAAGTTAGTAGACTAAATTGATATATTTATTCTTAGAAAGAGAGCACATTTATTATAAAATACCAAACTAATGCCTATTGAATATCTCAAATGGAGAGGCTTGCTATTAATCCCTTTTTGATGAGAACTTATATTATGGTATTTTTAAATAAAACCTTAAAATTATTAAAACTATTAAAGTAAGCAAAACCTTATATAATCTGAAAGAAAATTAGAACTTCTTTATAAGAGAGACAAATGTTAAATAAGCAGTCTCTAGATGCTAAAGAAGCCTTCTAAATTCCTTAAGGCTTTTTTGGTTTATCTATTTAAAGAAAATAATTAAATTGAGAGTGCTTAGATGTCTAAGAGGAAACTTAAATAAACGTTAAAGAAGAACTTACGAAGACATGAATATTAAATAAAGAATCTAGTTATAGAAAACTAACAATCACTTCATTTTAAAGGGATAAAATTCCACTAAACAGTCATAGAAATAATAAGAGAGATGCAATACATTTATACAGCTAAGTTAAATATTGAGTCTAATTAAATAGAATGAAAGTTAAAGTTCTTAACTTTAAAAAATGCCTAAAAGAGATATATTATTTATTGTAGGAATTCATTTTGCTTAGTTCTTAGAACGAAGATCACAAGTAAAATTATAGAAAGAGAAATGAAAGATAGGCATGCTATTATATGTATGATACCTATATTCAAATTTTTACACTAATTTGAAGGTTTATTAACTCAACAAAATCTATAACCAAATTTATAAAACAAGCTAGCATTTAAATACATCTTCCTAGTATTCATTGCAAGTAAATACTTAGATTTACCTAAAATTAAAGTGAGATGGATATTAAAATTAATTTAGCAAATTGAAAATAAATTATTTAGATCATACCATATAACTAATTTATCTTCGATGCAAGGCATTTATATAAAAAGTACTTACTCATATTTGAACTAAGCAAAATATCTATAGATTATATATCATAATAGCAATAATAATTTGCTTAGAAATGAGCTATCTTTGATTTCTTTTATTATACTTTCTTTAAAATTAATTATACTTTATGAAATTTATATCTTTAAGTAATAGCTAAGGGAATATATTTCATAGCTCATAACCTTAAATAATAAGACTTCTTAGGAGATATTTTCTGATTTTTAATATTGCTGCTGGTTCCTTTTGTAGCTTAGCTTAATGAGCATTCTAATTTTCTTTTCTATCTAAATAATTACTTTATAGCTAGTTAGCTTAGCTTGTATTCATTTCCCTTATCTAGAGTTTGTTAATGCAAAAACCTAATATCTAGCTATGATTAACTATAAATCCAATATTTATTAGAATTTACACAGAAAATATTAAAATTTCCTTAAGCATAAGCTTTAAAGAAAGCTATCAAAGTGATGAAATCAAGAAGTTGTTATACACAGAGAAAGTATAATTATAGCATTTTTTAAATAAGAAGCAGCTCTAATTTATCGCCAGTAGTCAATAGAAGGAAATAAATACTCAGTAAAATTAAAATTTTAGATATGCTAATACAATTTAAGCTTGAAAAAAGTAAACTGGTTTCTGGTGTATAAATTAACTCTGAAAAAAAAGGTCTCTCAGTCTTAAAATAGCTAATAAATTTGCTTTGTTCATCTACAAGCATCAAATGAAGAATTGCCTAGAAGTTCACTCTACAAATTTATATTTTTATTTCTTTCAATTCAAAGCATTTTCTTTCTTCTCTTTTGCATAATGCAAACTTCAGCTAAATTCTACCTTGAGATTTATTGTACTTATTTCATGCTTAAATTATGATCAGACTCTTGTTCTTCCTTTTTAAAGCTATGATAATATAAATAAAAACGAGATACTGAGATAGCAGTTTCTAATTAATACCATTTAAGTAATGAAGTTCTTTTAGTAACTGTAAAAAATTAGAAGCATGAATTTATATTAAAAAGCTACTTAATCAAAACAACTTAAGCACTTCAATTCGCTTGATAAAAGAAAAGAGTATATTTTTAATATCTAAGCTATTTTAAACCAATAAGGAGCAAAGCTTTCTAGGCCTAGAATAAAAGAAAAAATATAGAATTATATTAATTAAGCTTTGTTATAAATTAATCCTTATTAATCCATAATTAGATATCTATTTTCTTATGCTTTTATATTAATTCATAGTAACTTCGTTGAAATGGATTTTTATTAAGTATTGCATTTATAATTTTGACTTGGCTTTACATTTTTATTGGCTATTTTGTGATTTCAATGCTTCTTCTAATTATTTCGTTAAATAGGTATTTATCTCTTATTAGGATCTTTTGGTAATCAATCCATATTAAGCCCCTTCTGTATTATTTTTGATTTTATAAAGTATGATAACTATAAGATATAGTACAACTTTTACCTTTGCATTATAATAGTAGGAATCACTACAACATTTCCTCTTCTTCTATATTAAATAAAATTTTTCGCATTTTAAATTCATTTTGTTGCTAAAATCAACTTAGAGATTATCATCCTTTAACCTTGAACATACTTAGACTAAAATAAATATCAAATTTACTCAAGCAATCTTATTGTTCCCTTTCTCTAGCCTTTCTAGCTTATTTTACTAAAATAGCTTGAACTCTTTAATTTATTTGCTGTATCTTACTTTACGATATAAAGAAAAAAGACTATGTCTAGTTACTTATTCATTTAAAGGCTATTACTTATTTATCTTCTTTTGCAAATTATAAAAGAAATTTGTTTTTAAATTAAATGTTAAATAGCCTCAGGCTCGTAACTTGATATCTCTTCTTTTTGAAAAGTATTGCTCATGATTGATTCATCAATAGTCCTAATATAATTAACCTTACTTATTGATATGTATCTGATCCTCTTTTTCGATTGGTTATTCTTAGTTTTTTATTTCTTAACTGATAACTTTAATCCTTACTAATTCACTCTTTTGTTCCTTGAAAATATTTGGCTACCTTGAATCTACCTCAATTTTCTTCTGAAATATCATTTTAGGGTATTACTGAACTAAATCATTAACTACCTAATCGTTAGTATTATCAGTTATGTCCTCACATTTCTAGTTTGTTTCCACTCCTTTGGTAGTTTTCAAGATATTTCTATTAAATGATGAACTAAATACTTCTCTTTTGTCTGATTATATGGAAATTGCATTTTTCTTATAGAGATTCAAGTGCTTCTTCAGCATCTATACTTTAGCTCAGGGCTTGAAAGCGAAGCGGAACAAAATAGTATTATCTTGCTTCGCTCTATAAATATATTTAGGGTATTTCTTGAACAAAATGAATAAGCCACTTGAAAAAATAATAATCCAACCAGCTGCTAGTACAATAAACCATATTCTCTTCCCTTCTGTACCAGTGAGCATACTAACTGTTGCCAACAAAGAAATCCATATTATAGCTATTTGCCACAGCACTTGAAAGCAAAACACTCTACCATAATTATACGTCTTTATCTTACAAGTTATACCAGTAAAAATAATAAAGACTATTACAAAAAAAATACCATAGGATTTTTAGCTTCTTCTGGATAGTGATTTTTAAACCAAAATAGTCAATGTTTGCACAAAGGTTTTTAATAGATTAAATTTAGGAGTTTGCTTAATATGTGCCTCAGTCTATATTTCCTAAACAAATGGCCGAAGGAAAATAATTGAAGGAATATAAATTACTAGACAAATGGTAGAAATTGATACATAAATTTAGTGCTTTCCTTCTCAGCAATTAGTGTAGCAATCTCGTTCAAGGTAACTTTCAGTTCAACTTAAGTTTCCGTTTCTGTCAAAATCTACTGCATTGATACATATGAATACATCTGTTAAAAAGTAAAGCACTGGAAAAAATGTGATTTATCCTATGATTGGAAGCAAAAAAAATGAAACGTCAGTTAACTATGTGGCTAGTTATTTTTTAGGAAACCTTTCTTCTAACCTTAGACATAGAATTATAATCATCGCAACTCATAGCAGTACTATAGCTAAAGATAAATAAAAGAACACTTAAAAGGTATCTTTACCTCAATTAACTAAATCATATAAATCAAGCTTGAATAGATTAAAGAAATCAGCCAGCATTCTGTGAATAGACTCAAAATTAGGACCAACTGATATATATTAGCATTATTCTATTATAAAGGAGATTAATCAAATTCCATCTGATGCTGACATTTAAGTTTGCTGATCTAGCTCTTTGAATGATTGTCTACGCCAACATTTATAACTACAAAAAGCAAATATAGCAGTCAGACATACTACAAATATCATTAATCCAAAATATAACTTTTATCCTCTATCAAAGTTCTATATTTCCCTACTTCTAAAAGGACAGTCTATATCTTCTATGTAGTCTTTTGGAGTTTCAAAACTTTCATCTCCTCACATTACTTGCTTATTGAGATGTAGAATAATTGAGCAACTTGCACAAAATAATCCTATCTTTTCAGCAATTCATTTTCCTTTATCTTTCCTTATATTAATGATATCATATCTCTTAGATACTGGATCGTTAGTATTACTTTCTATTTATAAGGTTCCTGTTGTACCTATTAATTTTGCTTTTCTCAAAGCTTTGTTTAAAACACTTCAGTCATCATAATCTTAACCTTAGTTTATGGCTAAATCTAGAGCAGATGCTAATATAAGTGTTGAATCAAAGCCATAAGAAGCTAACCAATCAGGAATTATTCCATAGTTTTCTTGGAACTGTTCATACATTTTTTATCCATATTCAGTACTTCAAGCAGAAGGATTATATTATAATGTTCCTTTTATAACTTCCAAAGATTTTTTCTAAGTCTCGTTATTTTATATTTCTATTAAAATACTTTCGTAAACTCATTCGTTAGCTAATCATACCCAATCTCCAGCTCTTGCTCCGAGTTCATATAAATAAGGAAATATAAATCCGTAAGTATCTTCAGGATAGCAAACACAGATTCCTACTCTTGCTCCACTTTTCTAAAATGCTTCTATTTATGGTTTCCACTCAGAATCATTTCTTCTTGCAAGCATTGAAGGATAAACTCTCTTATCTTTAGGATTTTTTATTTCGATACCCCATTTTTGTGCTTCTACTTCTAAAGCTTAGCCTAAAGTTTAAGCCCATATATCGTTATCATAAAGCAATGCTATTTTCTATCATTTATAAAGTCTGATAACAGTAATCTATAATACTGCCATATAAGCATCGGAATTTATAACTCTTACAAAATTAGGAAAAGCAGATTGACTGGAAAATATTTCATTTGTAGTAGAAGCTCCTATTGCTGGTCTATACTAACCTTAAGATCACAAGTAAGATAATCACTGCTGAGTTAATCCTGATGAATAAGTAGCTAACATAGCAACTCCCATTTTGTCCTTCATTCTCTTGTATTCAGCATCTCCATATTCATAGTCTCAAACACTTACTCCGACAGAATATCCTTGTGGCTTCAAAGTAAAATATTATAAAATATCTTCCCTTTTATTAATCAATTAGAATCCTAACTCAATAGCTTAAATAATATTTATACATCATGAAGCTTCACTTCCATCAGGATTTGTTTCATTTACAGAGTATGAAACTTCAATTTCTACTTTATCACCTCCCGGTACTATGTTTGTAGGTCCTAAAAATATAGGAGACTTCACTAAATGAACTATATTCTCTTAAATAGATCCAACTTCTAGTAATTTATGCTTTTATAAATTAAATATTTTATATGTATACTTTTAGTTCTTTGCTGATTGAGAAAAAGTATCGTATATTTTTCTTTATTCAGTCTAGTTAAATGCAATTTTACCTATCTATAATAGATACATTCTAAGGAAATATCAATCTAATTAAGCCTTTGAGGTAAAAAGCTCAGGTGCTACTAATAGCAATCCCTCTAGTAAATTTTAATTCCCAAGGTTTGAATAAATTTAGAAGGAAGATTAAGAGCCAAAAATTCATTAAAAACCTTCTTTCGAGATAGCAAGAGAGTTGGCTATTATTTATATGTTGATTACCATTTCAGAATTAGATTGAAAAAAGAAAATACTCACGCCTGTTCCTTTCAATCTACCGCCATTCAAATCTATATTCTCCTAGTTCGACCTTATATCAGATAGCAAAATTCTGATTCTTACGTTAAGTTTAGAGACCTATAGTAAATCAACTACAGGCTAAAGAGTCTTATCTTATATAAGACCAATTACTTTTCAGCCAAAGTATTAAAAAAGAGCTATAACTGCCTCAGCTTCATTCTAAGCAGAAGGATAAGTAAAAATAGCTTAACCAATAGTATCACTAGAGTAAGTTCTTTAAACACCAGCAATAAGATGAATAATTCTATTTCTTGAGCATACAATCTATATTTACTAAGTGAACACATAAGAGTTAGTTATATCTATTATAGCCAATCCCAATTTAATCTTATTACTATTAAATTCCAAATGAACCTAAAACTAGTCCCTTAGCAGCTTTTCCTCATACATAATGTCTCTTCTGTTTCTCAAATTAGCTCTAACAATACTCAATAGCTCTAAATCAGTTTTTTAGCTATACAGCGAAAAAATAACGTAGCCATTTAAGATTTATACTAAGCATATCATTGGTATGAAACATCAATTAGCCATTTTTTAGCTAAAAATGAAAAAATAAAGAAATAAAGGTATCGAAATAAACATTTACTCATTTGATTGAAAAATATACCAAGCTTATCCTCTTAATATATATTTGTAAGATTGAAATTTTCTGTTTAATATATTTAGATTAAAAATATAAGGAAACTTTTTAAAATTTAGAGATCTAGAATTTATAACCTTTTTACAAACTTCAAGTAAAGGTCACATTATTAAGTATATAACAAAGAAAAAGACAAGCCTGATTTAATAGTTGAGTATATATGGAAAGCTTTTCATTATCTAAATTATAGAAATGAATCTTGGCAATAAAATGGATTTTTTTAATTTTTAAAATCGTCACTTTGGAAAATTTCCTTTTTTGTAAACTTGAAGATAAATGGTAAAGTAACCAAATTGCTAAAAACAGATTTTGATTATGTAGATATTTAGCTAATTAGAGAGATGCTAAACTTGGCCTCTCTTTATCTAAATTTCTATCTGATTCACCGTTGTTTGAGAAAATTTATAATTTTATTAAATGCTAGACAGGATTCAGTGCGAATGGAAAGTCACATAAAATAAATTCAATGAACTAAAGATATTTTTAAGAAAGTTCTTCCATAAAAAATTAGAAAAATTTACGAAATCCTCATGAAAATTCCAAATTTTGACTTTAGAAGGTATTAATATATCAATATGCTAGCATAATATACTAACTACACTCTTTAATACTCGATATACAAGTTTTTTAATTAAGAAATGTAATATAATATGTCTATGAGGGACTTCCTTTATAAATTTAAATTTCTCTCTATGTCTCTTTTATCTTTTTATTCTAATCCCAAATTTTTATTTTCTACTATTTATTTTTATTAACTAAACTCTAATCTTTTATAATAGATTTAATTATCTTTTCTAACACTTACCTGATTTCTTTCTATTGCTAATCTCTTCTTTCATATTCCATTATAGAATCTAGATAACTTTAAGTAAAACCTAAAACTTCAGAAAGAAAATCAATAATTTCTTAATGTTCTGAGAAAGCAAAAGCAAACTAAGAATACAGAAGATTGGTGTAAAAGAAGAGTATCAAGAATAGGTGAATAAAGACTGAAAATAGAGATTAATAAAGTGATAAATAGAGCTATAATTATAATATATTCTAGAGCTTCATTAATAGTTGATAAACAGAGATACACTCTTATTACATCTTTCTTGTTCTTAGCTAGAACAAGTTATCATACTTTATAATTTAATAAGCTGCTTGAAAATAAATTATTTCAACTATAATAATTAATTTAAAACATTTCAAATTGAAGCAAAAACAAGGAAGAAATAAACTAGAATATTACTTTTAATTGTAAAAGATAAAATAAGGGAAAAGAGTAAAAGGCATTTACTATTTAATTAATATAGTTTCAAAGTAATTCTTTAGAGCTATTTAAAGCTTATTTTTTTGCTAAATCTTTAATAGCTCATTGCTGCTTTGTTACCTTTTTATGGTATTTAAGTCAAGAAATATGCTTTACTTTTGGAATTTTATTATATAGAAAAAGGAAACATTAAAATTAAATTCACCAGCTTTCTTTATACAGCACTAATAAAGCACAACGCAATCTTATATAAATAACTTTCTAATCAACTAGTTTATGTTCATCACTTATTAATCTGAAAGATTTGAGTAAATCAAACGATCTAAATCTATTAATTTATAAAGAGAAGCAATAAAAATCTATTTTGGGTAATAATTTAGATGGTAGGGATATAATAAGATATATGAAGGTACAACTTTTTCAAGTGATAGTAATCTTAATCTAAAGTATTTTAAGATGTTTATATTTAACTTAGTAATTTTCCTTCTTATTAGTTTAACTTTTAGCATTTATATCTTTATAAAAGAGATTTGAAAAGTAACTTACTAAGACTTAAATGCTTTTATTCTAATCAATAATTCTATCTCTCATTTTGCTTTACTCACTATTACTCCCTTCTTTACTAAAGCAAAGCATTTTGTGTTTGAAGCAGAGGATATAAAAACTTTGTTCTATTTAAATTTTTAAAGATATTTATTAAATAAATCTAAGGTCTTTGGTATCTATAAGATTAAGCAATAGAAACTCCTATTAATTTGTTATTAGCTTTCTTTTTTGGTTGCTTATAATGAAATAAGTTAGAGAGGCTAATTTAATAACGAATATAAAGGTTAGGCTTTGTATATTTTAAGATGTATCTAGAGGTATCAATTACAGAGAGGTAGAATATTTTAATCATATCGCTAAATAAATTAGATATTATGACATGCCATTAACAATATTCTATGCCTTATAGCAAAACTTTAATATTTTAATTCTGATTTTAAAATAAATACTTTAATTCTGTATATGGCTAAAGAAACAAACCTAATTTTTATTTTATTAAATTATCAGTGCCATCAAGCTATAAGCAAACATTCCTTATTAGATTAAAAGTAAGGAATAACTATTTAATTTAATATCTAAGTATTTAATATCTTCATTACAATATTGACTCTATATCTATAATCGATATATGCGTGCTAATAGCTTCTCTTTATACATAGATAGAAGGATATACTTTGTTAGAATTAGAACTCAATAAGAATGTTAGCTTACATTTTGATTGAATAATTTAGCTTTAAATCAGTTTTCTTAGTTAGCTAAAGGCTATTTTACATTAAAGTTAATATATGAAGTTTGCTATTCTATTTATTTGTCTTCTAATTTAGCTTTCTTTTCCTTAAGTTTATGTGACTAATCAAGTGTATTCTAGTCCGCCTTAATAAGGATCACCAGAGCTTCCTTTCTCTTCTATTGCCCAAGCAACAGAAGAGAAAGGAAGCTCAATATTTTTATCTGCTGGTATACATTGAATAAACTCCACGATTCTTAATATCACTCAAAGCCTTCAAATTTCTACTTTTTTCTGTAATTATTTTAACATAACTATGAAATACTTTCGCTGTAGTGAGAAGGAAAGGGCGTTGATTTTTGTAAGGTCATTCTAGATGTTTCAAATAGAAGGCTCTACGATACTTAAGTCTTTGGTATTAGATAGAACTTTTTCAGAAATCAATGGAAATAGATAGACAAAAGCATTTCCCTGCTAAAATTACTCTTGCCATTTTTGTTGTGAATTCTACCCTACAATAAGACGTAAAAACGAGCATACGATTACAGATGAATTTGGTATAACTTGAAAGAGATAAGATTATCCTTATCTCAATGATGTATAGATCAATATGACCTTGATCCTCTTTTCTAAAAAGCAAATTGAGGATCATTGACTTTAGATGATGTTATAATCACAAGATTTAGGAAAAAATAGAATACTTTAATAGAATGCAAAGACTGCTAGCTCATCATCAATAACTGTATTTTTGACACTAATGAGGTTAAGAAACATATCATACACGTTATGAGTACTTAAGCTAACTTGTGACAGATTATTTAAATAGCCAACTCAAGCTTTTTGAAATAAAGCTTATATCATAATATAGATCTAGCAATATAAGATAAATGATAATGAGGGTAGCTACTGAAAGTAGAAAATACAACCAAAGTGATAATTGAAAATGTAAACTTAACTATTAATACGATATTTAGCATAAAGGAATAGTATGCTCTATTGAATTTTGAGGATGTTAGCCAAATAGTTATTAATAACTGCTATTTCTATAATAATTTTGCCATATTTAGTGTTATTAGGATCTGATACTCTGATCAATTTTAATTTGACTATATTAAGATTACTGAAGATAATTTAAAAATCAGTGACTCAGTTTTCCTTTAAAACTCGGGTGTCAAGTGCATCTTATAAATACTAAGTTAGTGATACTGGAGAAGTAGTTCCAAATGTCTTTATAAACAATTCCATTTTCAAACAAAACATTGGATATAGAGAAACTACTGTAAGCCTTTTGCTTTTTACTAAAAGACATAATTATTAAACTTAGAACTTTAAA
The DNA here is from genome assembly GCA_946699065.1 of Loxodes magnus. Classification (NCBI taxonomy): domain Eukaryota; phylum Ciliophora; class Karyorelictea; order Loxodida; family Loxodidae; genus Loxodes; species Loxodes magnus. The sequence continues at coordinate 64,351 of CAMPDV010001196.1, forward strand.
GCTTAACTCACAGTTAAAAACAGCATCTTCCAAGAGAACCACGCTAATTCATTGTTTTCATTATGAAGCTACAACTCGCTTTCTTTTATAAACTGTCAATTCATAAATAACTCTTAGTTTGCCTTCTCCAACTTCGAGCAATTCAATCCTATCATAAAGTAAAGCTACGAGAATAGCTAGATTTAGTTTTTATAAGATAATGGAGTTTCTCTTTATTTAAATGAAATAGCTTTATTTTTAAACTTTTAGATGAAAATGATAGAAAGATAGTCTAAGTATTATGCGACTCTCTTATAAAGATAGGAAGCGAAAAATTTTTGAATTACTTAGTAATAAATAATACGTTTTTCGGAGAAAATTAGTGCAATAATGGACCTTTCATTAATGTATTAAGTATGTAAAAGCTAACTATAAGGAATAGCACTTTCCATGCTAATTATATATCACATATTTCAGGTGGACTGTTTAACTTCCAAGCTATCACAGAAATTGACATTCAATTTACTACTTTCTTTTATATTCTTAACTAAGCTAAGGACTCGAGGTGTATAATTCTCTATGCAAGCTTTAATGAAAAATTTTTCATGAAAGAGTGTAGCTTAATAGAAAATAAGGCGGAGAAGGGATTGATAGGTATAAATACAGGGAAGTTTGAAATGAAAAGTAACTAATTTTGAAAGAATGTTAACGACTTTGGTAGTAATATTTATGTTTCTCTAGTAGGTTAAGAAATTTACTTCAACTTCAGTAGCAATCACATTATTAGCTAGCAAAGTGCAAATGGAAATTCAGGCATTTAGATCTAAAGTTTGACAGATTAGTAGTCAGTTTTACTACTCGTTGAATAGAATTCTTTCTTAAGCTTATCTTCAAGCTTTGGAAATGCTGGAATTGATTTAGGGCAAAAATTGAATTTTAATCAAAGATCTTAATAATAAATAATACGTTTAATAACTTAACTGCAGTCTCAATAATATCCCTTTACGAATTTACAGGAAATATAACAATATAAAACAACTAATTCGAAAATATAGACGTCATTAATCTGATTAAACTTGAATATAGTTCTTCAATTCTAATTCCAAAGTTAATGATATCTCATTGTAGTTTTAGAGAGTTAGCAAATACAGTTATTTACGTATCATAAAATATGATATCTGCAGAAGTTTAAATAGAGAACTCTTATTTTAACAATGTAGGAATTGCTCTTTATTTAAATTCAGCGTTTGTTACTTGTGAGGATATTTAGCTCGTTAATTAAACAAACTAGGGAGCTGTTTGAGTTTAAAACTCAATGGTATAATTCTTAAGGCTAAACTGCTCTAAAAATAGACGCTAATATGCAGATCTATAAGGAACTTGCATTGTTGGCTTAACTTGAAGTAAAATTTTAATTTATGATTCTTCTTTTCTAAAAAACAAAGGAAATCCAATATAAATAGAAAAAGCATTAATGCTAATCCAAAATTCGATATTTGAGGAAAATGATTCTTTGATATCCATTATTTCAGCTTAATCAGGAGCAGAAGCTATATTCAATAAATGAATTTTTAGAAGAAATAAAAGTAAATATGGAAACTTCTATTCAAAGCTATTAAGCAAACTATATTATTTTTAATTTAATTTAATGGAAACTTCTATGCAGCTTAGAAGGGTTATATTACTATATCGAACAGCTCAATAATAGATAATATATCTAACTAAACTGCTACTATCTGCTCTATTACAAGCTTTTCCTCTATATAAATAATTAAAACTGAAATAGCTTGAAATCAAGGCAAATTTATAATTAGTGAAGGAAGAGCGTGAATTATCGACTCTACCATCCATCATAACTATGCATTAAGATGTTCAGTTTTATGTGCAACATCGACTGGTAATGAAGACTTGAGTAAACAAAATTAGTAATAAATTTTTATTAGCAATACGTAAATATGCAAAAACTATAAAAATGACTCTACCATTTTTCTTATTTACGCTTTTTAACCTTCGAAAATAGTTTTTTGTATGGGAATGCTGCTTAAATGAAGCTGGAATTTAAATTTCGCTTAGTTATGCTAAAATTTATAATTCTATTTTCTGAAATTAATCTGGAGTTTTAAGCGCCTTTTTCATAATAGGAGAATAGTCTTTTAGCTACTTTGAAAATTGTTAATTTTCTTACGGTTAGGAAAATTTTGGAGCAGTTGCTTATTTAGTGAATTCGTAGCTAATTGATAAGAATAGTTAATATACGAGTAATTAAGCTAGATAAGGAGCTGCTATATTCATATCTTCATTTTCGGTTTTTAAAATAACGAACTCAATTTTCCTTAATAACACAGACTTATTAAGTTCTGATATTTATGCTGAAAACTTTAATCCATCTTAAATAATTTAAACTTAGTTCTCGAATTTTTGATAAGCTAGCTTATTGTTAAAGTCTACAGATATGAATATTCATAATTCTACATTCAGTAGTATTAAATCACTTCATAATCTCTATAAATATATAATATTTTAAAACTAGCAATCAATACATCTCAACTATTTATGAAGCATCTATTTAATTAACTTTAATTTTCTTAAAAAGCTGGCTTTATTTATTATGATCATAATAAATTCTCCTTAAATTAAATTAAAATTTTATTATATATATTTTTTAAAACCGCCATAGTTGTTCGAAGGTGAACAACAAGGTCATCTTCATCAGAGGTTGGGGAAGTTAAGTACCCATAATCGACTTTATGTCTTCCTCTGCTTTGGTTTGGCCTCGAGAGATAAGATTCTTAGACCTTCGACACTGGCTTGGCTTGGCTTCGTTTATTTTTAATTCTGAAACGAAAAAGAAATAATATTGCGAGCTTCATCAGAGGTGGGAAATTTAAGTACCCATAATTGACACATATCGTCCTCTGCTTTGGTGATGCAATGAGACACAATCCTGCCATGTCCTTGGACCTCCAGCAAGTATTAAAGATTACGAGTATTCTAAAATTATATCAGTATTGAACATTTTTATCAGTACTGAATAATTATACCAGTATTGAACAAGGTCTACCAGTATCTGATAATTTTATCAGTAACAAACATTCTTGTCCGTATGAAACATTTTTTTTAAAGAGCTGCGCATCAACGAGAGTGCTACGCGCTCTATAATCAAATTTTTTTATTTATTTATATAATGCTTAAGTTTGATGTACTTTAATATTTTCTTTTGTTTCTTACAATTATTTAGTTAGACTTAAAAATCTATTTCTAGTTTTTAATTTTAAAAGCATCTTACATTTTTAAGAGCTGATTTATCTGATCTAGAAAAAATATTGATAAAAGTGATGTTTTATTTTAGGCTATAATTTCTGAAGAATAATTTAAAATGCTTAGATAATTTTTATAATTATTTAAGATATAATTTTATTTATTATCCTATTGTATTTGCCTTCTCTAAAATCTCTATTATAAAATAATGTTTTAGATGTCTTATCTGCTAATTACTATATATTGATAATATTCTCTCAGTATTACTCTTTATATGTTTCTCTTAGACAAAATTAGATAAAAGTATTTCCTTAGGTATTAGGTTTAAATATCTTTAATTATTGTTCATAAAGAATGATTTTATTAATTTATAAGTATGAAGATTAAAAAAGCTTAACTTCTGTTTTAATAACTTTAGAGAAAATTAGAAGTTTAGTATTTTAGTAAGTAATAGCTGTGTTTTTCTTCAAATAACTTAAATTATAATATATCATAAAAATAAATAAATTAATATAGATTTATTAATGCTTCTGTCTTATTTTTCTCTATTAACTTATCAAATTATTTATAATCTAATGTCTCACATCTTTACACATCTCCAACCCCATTTATTTATACTAAATGAAATTTGCAACTTGAATTTATTAGAAAAGTATAAAAAAGGATAAAAGGATAAAATTAAGTTTATAGTCTTAGAAAAGAGCTCCAGGGTTCACTTGTTTTTGTTCCTGCTCTTTCTTGAACTAAAGGACTGCGTAGGACTACATTAGTCCGCCATCCTTGTCTCTCCCTCATCCACTAATTATCGTTATAGTTTCTTCTTCCATTTTTATAAATCTCGTTGTTTCTAGAGTTGTAGAATTTCTTTCTGTATACTTATCCTGTTCTTGTTGGTCATATTCTGAAAAGTTAGTCTAATATTTATTACTTGTTAATTTTTTCAATTTCTTGTTTCTTCCAGCATTTTTTCCAGCAATGATTTTTCTAGCATAAATAGCCCCGAATCTTTTTGCGATAATAATTGATCTTATTTATTTCTTATTATTAGAATTCCGATTCGATTTCCATTGGGATATTTGATTATTAATCTTATTAATCTTATAATTTTTAAATTATTACTTGTTATTATTCTTGTTTTTCTTAAAGTTGCTTTATTTGATATTCAATTTAAGAAAAATGAAATTGGAACATTTGAGGGACTTCGTTAAATTATTTATCAATTTATTCCAATTTAATTACTATTTACGATTAGATTTTATTTAATGATTCATCTATGGATGGGAATTATAGGTTTAATTATTCCATTAATTTTTCTAGTAAGTTTTCTAAATTTTCTATTTTTATCTTTGCTTTTTCAAGTAATATTGGATATTTGATATCCTTTGCTGAACTGATTATGCAAAGGATTGCTTAGATTATTAATGTTTATCTTATTAAAGCTATTCTTCAATTAAATTAGGTTATTCTTATTTTTTAAAGTATTAGTTAATAGAGGTCTATTATTTCTTAGGTGCCATTTTATTTATTTTATAGTATAAATAATAGCTAGTAATAAAAGTAGAATATCTTTATAATTATTCTTAGTTTAATTGCATATCATCCTTATATAAGCTTAATTATAAGTAATTTAAACTAAAATCTTAAAGTTATTAAATTTAAAGCTTTTCCTTTATAAAGTGGTATTATAACTAATGCTAGGTTTCACTTAAATTAGATAAGGAATAATTAAGAATGAAAATAGATTAATAAATTCTTAATTTAGTAAGTCAGATATAAGTTGTCTATTTTCTTACTTACTAATTGCTATTAATTTTCATAATATGAATTAGATATCAATTAAAGAACCATAACTTAAGATTATGGTTTCTATTCTAAAATTTAGATATTTAGCAGTGTTAGTAATGAGATAATAATTTCTAGATGCTATTAAATTTAGTTTTCTGCTATTATAGCTTCTAAATATTTAGGTTCTATAAAATAAAGCTCTATAATCTTAAATAGGTACAATAAGTACTCTTTCCTATATTAATATAAAGAGTGATATTGCTTATAATTATTAAATTATTTAAAGTTAAATTATTTACTAAAATGAAAACTGATAATTATCATTATAATAGTTCTTAGATATATACTTAGATATTTAAAAGTGAAATAATAAGTTTTATTTATTAACTACTTATAATCATTTAAGTCTAGAATCTCTATCTAAGATTTTACATCAATGCTTTCTTTTTAATAAAGCTAATATATAGAAATAAAAAGATAACTAATTAGACCATTTTATGAGATACTAGAAAAGAAACTATTTGAGTTTGTAAGTAAGTTTGTTGATTTATAATTTATCCCCTATTAATTATTTGAATTTGTTGCTTAATCTAATCTTCTCCTTATTTTATTCTTTAATCAATTAAAAATAAGAAAACTAGGCAATTAATTAAATATATTCTAAATCTTAAATTTTAATTTCCTTTAATTCAGTCTTAATCATTTAAGCAGAAGCAGACAGATCTAAAATAATTTTATTAGTAGCCTTTATATTTAACTAGGTCTATTAAACTGAAGATTAATTTTTAATAGACTAAATAAAACAGAATTTTATCATTAAGCATGCAATGTACCACTGAATTAATTTTAATTAAAAAGATATAATTTAATTGAATATCTAATCTAAATATTAATTTAAGCATTTTCTATTTATAAAACTAAAATAATATCTATTGCTATGAATGTACAACCAAAGCTAAAATAAATAAACTAATTATTAATAAATAATCTAATTAAGATAAAATTTCTTAATACTATATTTATAAGCTATTAAACAATTAAGAATAAAATGCTAATATGATAGAATATTTATTAAATATTCATTAAACATTTCTTAAAATCATTATTTTCTATATTATATTTTAAGAATAACTATTAATGCAATATTTCAATTCATATAGATTAAGTTTACATTATTTTACTTCCTATCTTTTATATTCAAATACTCCTATATAAGTACTATTTTTACTTTTTCTTTTATTATCATATATTTATCATTATCTTTTTAAACAAAACCTTTAAAAAATTTTTAAATTTGAAGAAAAATAAACTAAAAATGATTTAAAAAATTTTAATTTTTAATTTTTAATTATTAATTTTATTTAAAAAAATTAAATAAAATTTTAAAAAGATAAAACAAAATTTTGCAAGGAAAGTTAAAAAAATCTTAATTATATTTAAATAAATATAATTCATATTATTATTATTATATAGAAAATATTTTAAATAAATTAATTTAATTAGATGCTTTAGGTAATTTACTATTTATATTTAAAATTTAATTTAATATACTCTTTCTTTTTCTTTAAAATAAGTTTTCCTTTAATTTGTGTGGCTTATCTAATATAATATCTCATTTATATAAGAGAAATCAAATTATTCTTTCTTTTCCATTTTTAATATTTATGGAAAAGATATTTTTGTTTTATTTTCTTGTTTACTTTTTTCATTCACGATTATTATTTTCCTTAAGTTTAATTTTGCTCTTTTCATTTTTATTTATTATAACCTTTTTATATTTCATTTATGATTCTTTCGTAGCATAACATTTTTTATAAATATTGCTGATGAAATATTTATTCTATTTCTATCAATTATTTATAATTGTGAGTGTCCATCTATTTTCTTTTTGAACTATTTGGAAATTTAGAAATTATAGAATTTTCATTTTCATTAATAAAAAATTAATTTTATTCCACTTAAAATAAAAAATTTATTTTTATATAGATCGCAAACTTAAAATACTTTACGAATATTAATCATAGGAGTGTTTATTTTACTCCCATTTCTAGCAACTCACTACTCAAACTAAGTAAATAGAATATGCTCATCAATTTAAAAATTTGTATGTAATTTATTCTTCCCTTAAAAGCATTAGTTAAACTTTTAGTAAACCATTATTTTCATAATTCATCTAAATCTTTGACTAAAAAATAAGAATTTTTCATATATGATTATTAATGCTTAAATTCATTATATCAATTTTATTATTTATACAAAATAGAAAAATACTTTAATTTAAACTTTCATTCTACGTCATCAATTTCATAAATTGATATCTCTTCTTTTAAAAAAGTGTTATTCATACTTGATTCTCCAATATCCCTAATATAAAAACCTTACTTTTTTCTCCATATTTAATCTGTTTTTTCGTTGGATTCTTTTAAAGAATTTAATTCTCTACTAATAACTTCTTTATTTATTTCTTCATTATTTTACTCTTTAAAAGCACTTGATGGCTTTATTTCTTTAGCATTTTGCTTCTGAAAATTTATTTAGGAATCTTGCTAATCTAAATCCTTAACAAGCAAATCGTTAGTATTTTCGGATATGTTCTCAATTTTCTGGATAGTTTCTTCTCCTCTAGTAGCATTTTTCTGGATATTTTTATTAGAAAGTGCACTTTAAACTTTGTTTCTATCTGATGAAATGGTAATTGCATTTTTCTTGTAAAGCTCTATGTGTTTCCTTAGCATTTATACTTTAGCACAGGGTCGAAAAGCGAAGCGAAACAAAATAGTATTATCTTGTTCCTATCTGTAAAGATATTTAGGATATTTCATTAATAAAATTACTATTCCACTTAAAAAGATAATTAATCAGCCAGTGCCTAGTAAAATAAGTCATATACTCTTTCCCTCTGTGCCTGTAATCATACTAACTGTTGCCAGCAAAGAAATCCATATTATTGCTATTTACCATATTACTTATAAGCAAAATACTCTACCATAGTTATACGTCTTTATCTTGCAAGTTATACCAGTAAAAATAATAAAGATTGCTACATACAAAATACCATAGGATGTTTAGCTTATTTTAGATAGTGATTTTGAAATTAGGATAGTAAATGTCTGCACGAAAGTTTTTAACAGAATAAATTTAGGATTTTATTTAATATGAGCCTCAGTCTATATTTCTTAATTAAAAGGTCTAAGGAAAATGATTGAAGGAATATAAAATGCTAAACAAATAGAAGAAATAGATACGTAAATTTTATGCTTTCCTTCTCAACAATAAGTGTAGCAATCTCTTTCAAGATAACTTTCAGTTCAACTTAAGGATTAATTTCTATCAAAATCTACTGCATTGATACATAAGAATGCATCTGTTAAAATATAAAGAACTGGATAAAATGTTATTTATCCTATTAACGGAAGCAAAAAGAATGAAGCATTTGTTATTTTTATAGCTAATTTATTTTCAGAAAATTTTTCTTCTAATTTAAGACATAAAATTATGATCAAAATAACTCATAAAAGCACAAACGAAAGAGCTAAATAGAAGGAGACTTAAAAAGAATCTCTTCCTCGGTTTAATAAATTGTATATGTCAAGCTTGAAAACATTAAAAATATCAACCAAAATTTTATTAATAGATTCAAAATTAGGACCAACTGATATATATTAACATTGTTCTATCATAAATAAAAAAAATCAAATTCCGTCGGAAGCTGTCATTTAAATTTTTTGATCTAGCTATTTTAACGTATTTTAACGTATTTTAACGTCAGCGTTTATTACTACAATAAGTGAAGATGGCAGTTAAACAAACTAACAATATAATTATTCCAAAAAATAGCTTTTATCCATTATCAAAGTTCTATATTTCTCTACTTCTAAAGGGACAGTCTATATCTTCTATGTAGTCTTTTGGAGTTTCAAAACTTTCATCTCCTCACATTACTTTCTTATTGAGATGTAGAATAATTGAGCAGCTTGCACAAAATAATCCTATTTTTTCAGCAATTCACTTTCCTTTATCTTTCCTTATATTAATGATATCATATCTCTTAGTTACTGGATCGTTAGTATTACTTTCTATTTATAAGGTTCCTGTTGTACCTATTAATTTTGCTTTTCTCAAAGCTTTGTTTAGAACACTCCAGTCATCATAATCTTAACCTTAGTTTATGGCTAAATCTAGAGCAGATGCTAATATAAGTGTTGAATCAAAGCCATAAGAAGCTAACCAATCAGGAATTATTCCATAGTTTTCTTGGAACTGTTCATATATTTTTTATCCGTATTCAGTACTTCAAGAAGAAGGATTATATTATAGTGTTCCTTTTATAACTTCCAGAGAAATTTTCTAAGCTTCGTTATTTTATATTTCTTAAATGATACTTTCGTAAACTCATTCGTTAGCTAATCATACTCAATCTCCAGCTCTTGCTCCGAGTTCATATAAATAAGGAAATATAAATCCGTAAGTATCTTCAGGATAGCAAACACAGATTCCTACTCTTGCTCCACTCTTCTAAAATGCTTCTATTTATGGTTTCCACTCAGAACCATTCCTATTTGCAAGTACAGAAGGATAAACTCTCTTATCTTTAGGATTTTTTATTTCGATACCCCATTTTTGGGCTTCTACTTCTATAGCTTAGCCTAAAATTTAAGCCCATATATCATTATCATAAAGCAATGCTATTTTCTATCATTTATAAAGTCTGATAACAGTAATCTATAATACTGCCATATAAGCATCGGAATTTATAACTCTTACAAAATTAGGAAAAGCAGATTGACTGGAAAATATTTCATTTGTAGTAGAAGCTCCTATTGCTGGTCTATACTAACCTTAAGATCACAAGTAAGATAATCACTGCTGAGTTAATCCTGATGAATAAGTAGCTAACATAGCAACTCCCATTTTGTCCTTCATTCTCTTGTATTCAGCATCTCCATATTCATAGTCTCAAACACTTACTCCGACAGAATATCCTTGTGGCTTCAAAGTAAAATATTATAAAATATCTTCCCTTTTATTAATCAATTAGAATCCTAACTCAATAGCTTAAATAATATTTATACATCATGAAGCTTCACTTCCATCAGGATTTGTTTCATTTACAGAGTATGAAACTTCAATTTCTACTTTATCACCTCCCGGTACTATGTTTGTAGGTCCTAAAAATATAGGAGACTTCACTAAATGAACTATATTCTCTTAAATAGATCCAACTTCTAGTAATTTATGCTTTTATAAATTAAATATTTTATATGTATACTTTTAGTTCTTTGCTATTTGAGAAAAAGTATCCTATATTTTTCTTTATTCAGTCTAGTTAAATGCAATTTTACCTATCTATAATAGATACATTCTAAGGAAATATCAGTCTAGTTAAGCCTTTGAGGTAAAAAGCTCAGGTGTTACTAATAGCAATCCCTCTAGTAAATTTTCATTCCCAAGGCTTGAATAAATTTAGAAGGAAGATTAAGAGCCAAAAATTCATTAAAAGCCTTCTTTTGAGATAGCAAGAGAGTTGGCTATTATTTATATGTTGATTACCATTTTAGAATTAGACTGAAAAAAGAAAATACTCGCTCCCGTTCCTTTCATCAATCCGCCATTCAAATCTATATTCTCCTAGTTCGACCTTATATCAGATAGCAAAATTCTGATTCTTACATTAAGTTTAGAGACCTATAGTAAGTCAACTACAGGCTAAAGAGTCTTATCTTATATAAGACCAATTACTTTTCAGCCAAAGTATTAAAAAAGAGCTATAACTGCCTCAGCTTCAATCTAGGCAGAAGGATTAGTAAAAATAGCTTTACCAATAGTATCACTAGAGTAAGTTCTTTAAACACCAGCAATAAGATGAATAATTCTATTTCTTGAGCATACAATCTATATTTACTAAGTGAACACATAAGAGTTAGTTATATCTATTATAGCCAATTCCAATTTAATCTTATTACTATTAAATTCAAAATGAACCTAAAACTAGTCTCTTAGCAACTTTTCTTCGTATACAATGTCAGTTCTATTTCTCAAATTAGTTCTAACAATATTCAACAGTTCTTAATCAGTTTTTTAGCTATAAAGAGATAAAATAACGTAGCCATTTAAGATTTATACTAAGCATAGCATTAGTAAGATGTATCAATTAGTCATTCCGTTTTTTAACTAAAAAGAAAAATAAAGAAATTAAAATAATTTACATTAATATATACTTATTTAATTTTAAAATATACTAAACATATCCTCTCTTTTAAGAGTTTGATAAACTAAAATGTTCTGATGAACAAGTCTAGATTATAATTACTAAGAACTTAAAAATTCAGAGATGTAGAAATTTATCTTTCATATAAATTTAAAGTAAAGGAAAAAATGATAAGATGGTTAAGTGATAAATATAAATTTATCATATCTATATTATAGGGATGGCTCCTGCCAGCTAAATGGATTTTTTATTTTTGTACTTATAATAATTACTTCGGAAAATGTTCTTTTTGCAAATTTCGAAGTTATTAGGTAAAAATATTCAAATTGCTAAAAAATAATTATATGATTATTATTTATAATTATTCAAATCATAAGGAAAATGTTAAGCATTATTAAATACTAGAAAGGATATAATGCTAATGAAAAATTACATAAATAAATAAATTTGATTATAGAGCGCGTAGCACTCTCGTTGTTGCGCAGCTATTTTAAAAAAAATGTTTCATATTGACAAGAATGTTTCTTACTGATAAAATTATCAGATACTGGTAGATCTTGTTCAATACTGGTATAATTATTCAGTACTGATAAAAATGTTCAATACTGATATAATTTTAGAATACTCGTAATCTTTAATACTTGCTGGAGGTCCAAGGACATGGCAGGATTGTGTCTCATTGCATCACCAAAGCAGAGGACGACATGTGTCAATTATGGGTACTTAAATTCCCCACATCTGATGAAGCTCGCAATATTATTTCTTTTTCGTTCCAGAACTAAATCCAAATTAAGCCAGTGACGAAGGTCTAAGAATCTTATGTCTCGAGGTCAAACCAAAGCAGAGGAAGACATAAAGTCGATTATGGGTACTTAACTTCCCCAACCTCTGATGAAGATGACCTTGTTGTTCACCTTCGAACAACTATGGCGGTTTAAAAAATATATATATATAGTAAAAGCACAAAGTAATAAAAATTTGCTTAAGAATATCTTTTCATAAACAGTGAGGAAGATATAAAAAGTCATCATGGAGATTGCACATTCTGACTTAAGGGAAGGGTTTAATATATAAATAAGTTAGTATAATATTTCAGCTATCCCTTTGATATTTAATATAGAAGCTTATATAACTAAGAGATTAATATAAATGGCTATAATAAATTTCCTTTATAATTAAAAATGTTTCTCTTTATCCCTTTTAACTTTTACCCTAGTGTCAAATCTTTATTTTCTACTATTCATTTTTATTTACTAAACTCTTTATCTTTGGTAATAGAATAGATTATTCTATAACACTTACCTGATTTCCTTCAAATGCTAATCTCCTCTTTCATATAACATTATAAAACCTATATAACTTTAAAAAAGGCTAAAATATCAAAAGAAAGTTGAAAATTTCAAAATGTTCTTAGAAAGTGAAAGCAGATTAAGAATGCAGAGAATCTATTCTAGAACTTCATCATATCGATAAGCGAGATACACTCTAATTATACCTTTATTTGTATTTAGCATAAGTTATTACAAAATATAATTCAAATAAGCTGCTTAAAATAAATATTTCAACTATAGTAAGTTTCTAATCATTTCAAATGGAAGGAAGGATAAGGAAGAAACAACCAAGGAAATTCATTTAAATTGCGAAAAGATAAAAGCAATAGAAAGGGAAGAGCAAAAGGTATTAATGATTTTATATGAATAGATCCAAAATATCCTTTTATAAGCTATGTAAAGCTTATTATTCATATTTACTTAATCTTTAATAGTCGGAATACTTTTAATTACCTTTTATGGTATATTTAATTGAAAAGAGGCCTATAATTTTGAAATTTTATTATACAGGAAAAAGAAAGCGCTAAATACTAGTAAAATAGATTACGCTAGATTTATAAAGAATAGCTCTTATATAGCTCAATACTTTATTATGCAAATAACTTTCTAATAAGCTAGTTTAAGTTTGATGCTTATTAATTAGAATAATTAGTTATATAAAATTATTCTATTTATTAACCCATAAAGAGAAGAAATATTAAAAAATTATGTAATAATTTGATGTAAGGTACAAATAATTGTATGAATATGCAAACTTGTTCAAAAGGTATCTTTCTTAGTATAAGGTATTTAAAGATGTAAGTTATTTAGCTTAGTAACTTTTCTTTCATATTGGTATAAATATAGCTTTTATATCTTTCTAAAAGCTTAAAAATTAACTTACTTATCTCTCATTTAGCCAAGTACAGTTTACTCTAATCATTATGTTTAGGAAAAAATGTGATTAAAAGGGATAAAATATTGCTCTTTTTAAATTTATTATAGATACTTATTAGTTAAATCTAGCCAGGCATACCTTCCTTAATATTTATTATAAAAAGGATAATTAAAATTCATATAAGCTGTCTAAAAAATAGTATCATTTGAAGTAAAAGCGACTCAAGATATTTATTCCTTTAGTCAAAGATAATTTTTCTTTTTTAAGATTGGAACAAAACTTTGTTTATTATATTTTTACTCTTAGATTATTTAAAGTTCTTAGATGCATTTAATATAATGGAATGCTTTAAGATAAAAGGGGAGTTAAGCTTTAAACTATCTAAAGTTATAACTACAAATAATTTAAATTTACTCTATGTAAAAAAGTAAAAAGTTTGCTTTAGAAGCAAAATAAATTGAGGTAAATTACTTTCAAAGTAAAAAACACTTTAAAATCAACTTTTATAGTAAACTATAAATATTTCAGTTTTGCTTGTGATTGTATTTTATATTCCAATAATTTAATAGATTATCAATAGTCAATAGTGACATTTTCTTTATCTAATAATTTAAAATAGCAAGAGTAAAAAATACTTAGATAATTGCAATTAGAGTACATGGAGTTTATTCACCTCTAAGATCAACACCTTCATATCTTAGAACATTTTATGATTAACACTTAGAAGTGAATAGCACTCATAATAGATTATTGTCAATTGAAACTTTCCTTGCTTTTCTGAAATTACATAACAAAATCCTTAAAAATAAATATACAACGGAAGTATTTCCTCTTCTTTATTTAGTTAAACTATTCAATTAATCTGGGTTGCATATGATTCTTCAATAGTCTCACACTGTGAATTCTAACCCTGATTTTCAAACTTTTAATTAAGCAACTAAAATATATCTTTTAAGATATAATATCTAGTTCTTATAATCTGGTTGAAAGCTAAAAAGGACTTATTTTATTAATTAGTGCTTAAATTTCATGTTCCTTGCCATAAAAAACAGAAAATTTCATTAGAGTAGATAACTTACTCTCTATTACATTTAAGTTTATCTTTATATCATTAGCTTTAGACTTTACTTATCTGTATATGATAGTGGTTGAGCTTGTAGTAGTTTAAGCTTTAATTTGTATATGAAAATATTATAATTGATTATCTATATATAGATGAAGTTAGATTAAAAAGGATTAAATTAAAATAGAGGTTTTCAATTATTGAGGAGCTCTTTAAAACTGCTATCTGTATTTTCATTTCTCTCATTCCTTTCTATTTCGAGTAGCTAGTTTTATAATTAACTCTTTTCACTGCAAGGACAATCAAGTTTGGCTTTGTTTTAGCATGGAAAATTTAATTTTGCTTAATTCTAGCAAGAACAGTCAACTTAATTTTATAAATTGGTTTCAATATGTGAATCACAAAGGCACTTTTTAGATAATTTATTCAATCGTATTTTAATATGTGATAGTGGCTTTACCTATTCAGATATTTACAATAGAATGTTCTATTGATTTGCTTAATTTTCGCTTTTTTTATAATTTTTAGCACTATTTTAATTATAACCTTCTTACACCTTATTGTTACTATTCTTTATAATCTCTTGCATTTGTTGATTCCTAACTTTCGTGCGATGCTCGACAGATGTCTAGATCATCTAAGAATACTTCTAGTTCTCATTATTGCTTTTAGAATCCAACTTCCTTTTTTCTTGATTTCTAATTCTCTACCCAATATTCTAAGAGCAAAGATAGCAGAAACTAAAAACAGCACAATGCAGATTTGAAGCTTCATTTCGTTTATATAATCTAAAATACCTCTCAGACTTATAAACTAAAAGAGATCTCAATTATTATCAGTTTTATGGTAAAAGGTTACCTTTCAAAGCTTTAAATTAGGATGCAAATATATAAATCTAAATATCTGTCATTTAAGCTTTTAAGAAATTACTTTAGAATAGATTTAATAAAGAATACCCAAGAAGCTAATTTTCCATATAATTAGTTACTTAAATAAACGTCTATAGAACGCTAATTTATGCCTCTAATTTAAATTTTAATCTCCCTTAATACTTTGATGCTTATTAACTAGCATTCGCTTTCTAATATCATTAGTAAGTCTTCATTATTATTTAAACATACCTTAAATTTCTGAATTTTAGATGCTTCAATAATTCTCAAAAGCTTAATGCTTATAATTGGAAATCAAGATTTATGTAGAAAATGAAAGCCTTTTATATCTAAGATATACAACTATGCAAATAGGTCATTTTCATTAATAGCTTCATAGGTATTATGCTTCAATTAATAGCTTAATTATTATCTTTTTAAATCATTAAAACAAAAATAGAAACTAGTTTATGTCAAGAGTAAGATATTTAGACTTCCAAAAGAATTTTAAGATATTAGGAAGTGAGAATAACTGAGTAGTATAAAGTAGATAGTGTTCTTATGTATATAATTCATATCCATAACTATTAAGTTAGTATCTTGTATATGCTCATTATAGAATTATCGGTAAATATGCAAAGTATGCATAGCTCCTACACTACTTAATTTTGTCTAAGTAACTTGTAGCATGCATTTTTATAAAAATTGAACTAGCAAATTTTTAAGAATGTAGGACGTAAAAATAAAAGATATAAAGCATAAAAGAAATAAAAATATTCAGATTGCTTATTTATAAGGAAATATAATCAATTAAAATTCATCAATATCTAAAACTTCATTATCTCCTAAACATGAATCTAGAGTTATAATCTAGAAGTATATTTGTGAAGTTTTTTAGATTTAGATTGTTTAAATATTTCAAATAATTAAGAAACTTCAACCTTAACTTAGTTAGTCCTGCAAATTAGTTTTAACTCCTCTAATGATATGCTATTATATATTTAGAGTTTTTAGATGATAAGGAAAAGTTTTTCATATAAATTTAAATATAGAAATTACCTGTTTAATTTGAGCTCAAGGAGACTTTTTATTATATATAAGATAAAATTATAATGCTATAGCTGAAAGATAACTAAAGATAGCAACTTAAATATTAATTATAATAGATATTTATCAAGATAGATTAACGAAAGCTTCTATATTAGATTGACTAAAATATTTTGTTTACAATTTCATTTAAATTGAGCCAAATTATCTTCCATTTAAAGTGTTCAATTAATATTTTTAGCAAACTCATTTATAAACTCAAGGATTTTTATACTATCACATTTGATTATATCATAGATTAGAGAAAGCTATATTTTAGATATTTGTATGATGTATTTCTGTAATCCTCTTTATAAATATTAAGTATATGCATCTTAATTATAGGATATCTATATTCATAAGCTATAATCCTTACTTTTATACAAGTTTAGAATAATAGAATTTAATATATTCTTTGTATCTTTATTAATAAGGAACTCTGTTAGCATTGAAATTATCAATAAAGTTAAAAAGCTATAAATAATACTGAGATATAAATATCCTATTCGCTTTTTCAATTTTAATCTGTCTTTTAGTAACTTAATAAGCAATAGAAAACCTTTATCTCTTATCTATTTCTCAATCCTTCTATTTACTAAATAGTATTAAGGATTTTGACTTATTTTTATAAAAGCTTTCTACATTACATTGTATCTGTTATAATATGTGTATTTCTAAGTTTATTATACTTTTATTATTAAACTTTTAAGCATTTCTATCTCATTTACTATCTATGCAAAGCTATATTTCTTTTAGTCTCTAAGTTTATTACCTAAGCAAAGATTTGATTAATAAAGAAAATGCTTTATAAAGGAGATAATTTCTCATATAGATTCCCAATTATTCTAAAAGCAAGATTAATATTAATTTTCTTTAATATATTCCAAGTTATAAAATATTAGCATATGGAGAGACAAATTTTCTAACCCTTTGTATAAAAGCAAAAGCGAAAGTAAATTGATAAAGCTTTGAAAAGTATAAAATGGATGAAGCTATAATGCTTCAAGCGTATTTTAATTTTTTAGCTATAAAGTTATGAAGTAAAGTAAAATAGTAGTAATTAGAGTCTATAATTTAAATGGATAGAACCAAATAATTAAGTAATTTATCTGGATAACTTTTAGTTTAAAATTTTGAATTAATGAGATAATTCTTCCATCATAAAGATTGGTTTTAAGATTGCTGGAAAGCATCTTACTTATATACATTTATTTTCTGTTCAATTAGCTTCGTGCAATATGTATCAATATCAATTTTATTTTGCTTAGTATGGTAAGAGCTTTGAGGAAATATATTTAAGTAAGATACAAAAATAGTTTGAATATTCTACTTCTTCTGTTCAAAACTCTATTCATATCTAATTTAATCTTTTTCCAGAAAAATCACAACAAGATCCATAGTTAAATTACCTTATACTGAATGTACTATTTCTCACAGTAGCTTAATAAGTGAATCAAAATAACTACGTTAGAATAACCATACTAAGAGCGTTCTTTTAGCTATGTTCGACTTATAACGTTTGACAAATAACTGCTTACATTCTCTAGGAAGATCATTCCATTAAAGACTCTTCCTAATTTTACTTCTTATGAGCTAATCTATTTTATCTTTAACAAGTTTGATTTTCCAGACAAAATCTCCTAATTTATTGATTATTCAGTCTATTATTAAAGAGGAACTATATAGATTGATTTTTTAGATAAAACCACCAGTTATCCTAATAAATGATTTCAAGAAACGTAGGAGATAAATTTGAATGTGAGGAATTTGCTGACTTAAGAATAGCTTTCTTCTCCTTATTTTCAAATAGAATAAAACATTAATCAACTGCTAATTTGAAAGCATGAGATACTTCTGCAGTTAGAAGTTTGATTCAATTGGTTTTTCTTCCTCTTTTATTGGTTCTGACTAAAACATACAGAAAGAAAAAATAAACTCATTAGGTAATATTTTTAATACTTCTGCAGTCAATTTATGAAGAGTTTATTTAAATTCTTCCAATGATACATTTTCTCTCTCCGGAGCTTAAAGAGATAACAGATAGTTAATAGGAAAAGAATATGCAAAGGAATTAATAAATTGTATAAAAAACTGTAAATAAGGAGGAAAATATGGAATAATGTGCAACTGAGTAGCTAAAAGTGAATGATATATAGTGCTACAATGAAAATAAAGCTAGAGTTTGCTCACCTCTGATTAACAAATTTTATCGTTCAAAAAAATAACAGAAGACGATCCAGTTCCGATTACTTGTGAAGAGGATTAATGATAGAGTAAAAAGAACTGGCTAATATGCCCTTTTATAATTTCATTCTAGTATAAATTGAAAAATTAAATTAAAAGTTCTCTATATAAATAAGTTTAAATTGGTAAATAGTATCTTATCAGTAATCTTAAGAAAGCAATCATATCTCAACTTAAACTCCATTCTAACAATTATTTAGTTTGATATAGATAAATGTAGATTAAGAATTAAAGTAGCTAATACTATTTCAAGTCCTTGGCATAAGTTAATTAGTGCTATAGGATTTTCATTTAATAAGCAGAGTTTAGTACTTATCTAAAGAATTACATTTCAATTATGTAAGTTTGTCATTGAAGAATTTGTTTTTCAC
The DNA here is from genome assembly GCA_946699065.1 of Loxodes magnus. Classification (NCBI taxonomy): domain Eukaryota; phylum Ciliophora; class Karyorelictea; order Loxodida; family Loxodidae; genus Loxodes; species Loxodes magnus. The sequence continues at coordinate 83,422 of CAMPDV010001196.1, forward strand.
TAAAAAATGGCTTTATAAGATCTGGATTTATAAGTATTACTAGCTTAAGGAGATATTTTTCGGGCAGAAGTTAAAGTAACTTTAGTGAAGAATACCAAAGAAAAAGAGTATATACTTTTGTTTCCTTAGGCTACTTAAATTGACTAAATTATAGAATATTAATGCAGTGAGATTAAGGAAAGTCACAACTTAATATGCTTATAACTTATTTACCTTATGTTTCCTTTTAGCTTCTAGATTATAGAATGATTAATAATGCAAAATGCCTTTATAATAAACTACTTCTATTATTTTTTATTAGCTCTATTAGTTCCCTTTTTCAGAGCTATTTCCATTATAGGTATTAAAGCCTTCTGGATTAATCATATCATATCTTTCATTTACTTTTAGAATTTGGAAATTAGATTTTCTTAAATGAACTATTCAAGAAAATAACTATTAGATATAGATAGATTATCATTAACTTAAATGAGCTACATTAAGATAAATCTCCACTAAACTTCAGTCTAACTCTTAAAGCCTTAATTAAGACATAAATCTATCAATTTCTGATTGATAAGATATATAGGAAGTAATTCATATTATACTATATCTTACCTTTCTAAGAAGAGTTAGACATTAGTCATTATCTGTAATTAGTTAGCTTTTCTAATCATCACGAAATGATCTTTTAACTTAGAGATTTTCCTTTCATGGATATGCTTGAGCTTTATTATCAGATTTAGAGGCATTTTTATATATCACCTCAGAATAATTGTGCTTCTATAAGTTGACTGAGTCTTTTAAACTTAATATATATAATTTAGGCTTTTTATAGTTAAAAATTAGGACTTTGGCTAATTTAGATATAACAGGATGTAAACCTAAACTCTACTTAATCTAGAATGCTCTATTTAAAATTGCTAGCTTCAAGAAGGATTTTTTAACCACCTCATCAGAGCAGGAGAAAATGAAAATAAACTTCTCTTACCACATCAATTTATGACTAATCCTCTTCTTAATAAGAATAGAAACAATAACTCATAAAGGCAGGGAAAAGATAAAAGTAGATTCCTTAACTGAAATTAAGAAAATAATAAAAATTGTCATGCATCAGATAGTCCATGAATTCGAATTTAGAAAAGAAATTAGACATAATCCAGCTTGTGCTTATGATCGTCGGCCTTCAGAAGAGGTTTAAAAAATGAATCTTTTGAATGAAAAGCTCATTCTGAGACTAGAACGAAAATAACGAAATGAGGAACAGAATGAATCTAGATTAATGACTTAATAAAGGAAAATGAGCAGTTCTGAAATCTCCGGCAAGACTAGGCCAGACAAATTACCTAACTGGCAATATGAGTTCAAAAATAAAAAGATAAGTCATCATGGATAGAGTAAAGCTAAACTGGAGTGGACAAATGGAGATCGAAGTTAAAGAAGAGCAAACCCGACAGGGAAAATCATTAAAAATAAAAAAAAATGTTACTACTGTGGGAGCGTATGTTATCTTCATTGGAAGTGATGGAAATTTTAATAGAGATAAAGAAATATTGGATCCAAGAGTAACAGAAGAAGAAAAAAAATGACAGAATTAAAAGAATGTATTAAAATCCAAAATGTTCATTATACGAGAAGAGATGGAAAGAAAATCTGGAGAAAATTAAGTAGCAATCTCGCTAAAATTGAATTTTTCAAACATTTTTATTTAACGGATTAAGCATATGCTGTTTTCCTTATGGAGTTGAAAGACCACAAAACGACAAGACTTATAATTATATTAAATATATAGAATCCTCTAAATTACTTAAAAAGTATAAAAAATGGAAATGGAATAGAATAGAATATTCGACTATCTAAAAATTAGGCAAGGAACGCAAGAAGAAGAGCTAACAAAGAACTAGAGAAGAAGTAGAAATCAATGGAACACTTATCAAGCTCCTCTTCAGAAGGCAAAGTAATGGTTGGACAAGTTAATGAGAGCACTTCGCTTTCAATTGAAATGGAAAAGATGAAAAAATTAATTTCTAAATATGAAGAAGAAACATATAATCAAGGAGAAAGAATTAGAGAGCTTATGAATAACATTGAGGATCAAAATAACGAACTATTAATTCTTAGGAAATAGCTTATATAAAACAATATTGTGACAGAACAATAGCTCTATACTCAGTCTTAAAATAATTTCAAACAAGGGGTAAACATGAATATTGAAGTCCTCCCTTCTTAAGCAAAAGATTAAGAAATAAATATATAATAAAATGTTGATAAAAGTTTAATCAAAAGAATAGAACAAATAGAAAAATTAGTTTTGCCTTAGTTGAATAAAAAAAAATAAACAAAAAATTGTTGATGTTGTAGGTCGAAATATCACTTATTAAAAAATTGTTAAAAATGATAAAAATTGAAAAAAAGAGAAGAAATAAAAACATGAAGGATGTTAAACAAACTTTGAATAACCGACTCAGGAATTTATAAATAGAAATTATTTAGTGGTAACATGGAAAATTCATTGTGGTAACCACCCACATTCAAAAAAAGGCCGTGGTATACATCCACGTTAAAAAAAAGGCGGAGCGAAATCGGTTGGAATCCCGAAGAACTCCAAAACTCTTAACATTTAGTTTACATTATTATTATTACTTAAAAAGTATATTAAAATAAGATTATTTAAAACTAAATGCAAAGCTTATTTCTGTATTGGTTAGTATCAATTATATCCTTAATGAAGGATAAAATTAATAGGTAAACGGTATTGAAATGGTATAAATTATTAAGTAATTTCAAAAAAGTGTTATGAAATTCGAAGAATAATATCTTAAACTAGGCTTTACCAGATAAAATATCCTTCATACGAAGCCTGCATAGTTAGCCTGATTCTCAAAGATGTCTTTTGATTTTTTTTGCAAAATATTATTTATTAGACATTAAAGGTATCACTAACTAAAAACTGATGCATCTTCTAATAATGAATATACCTTTGAAGGGTATTTAGCTAATAGATTTTAGAATAGTACATACAAAGGTGCAATTAGTATAGATTTATCTGTTATAAAGGCAATATCTCTTTGTTCTAAAATTAATTATAATAGACTTGCAAATTATTTACTTTTCCTAGATAAACTAAAATTAGACTTTAAAGAATTAATATATTCTGTCTGAGTAAAATAACTAATTTTGCTTAAGTTTAGCATCAAAAGGAGTTTATACTGATAAATAGATTTCAGCAAAGGCTTATTTTTCTTGATTCTTATTAATAATCTTATTGCTTTAAACTTCCTTTAGCAATTCTTTTAAGCCATCATACTCTTTAAGTCTTCATTGAGATTTTTTCATTTAAAAGTCGAGTTTATTAACCATGATCATTAGAATTGCTTTAATCAAATAAAAAGATTTCAAGGTTTTAGAATTAAACTTCTGGCTGATTCCATCTAAAAAGCTTATACAGCTTCCATTTTTATTATTCAACCAGGCATTTATTAAACCTAATTAGATGTAGATTTAAATCTATTTAAGAGTCAAAGGCTATTATTTTCAAGCAATGGAACATATAACTTAATACTTAACTTCTTTAACTTAATCTTTCAGATTTAAAGAGCAGTCAAGTTTTTTGGAAAGCTATAACTTGATATTTTTATATCGGATTCTGGAAATAATATTCTGTTTATTTAGATGGTTTTAGTTACTATATAATAAGAATACATCCTCGAAATATCTACTTTCTACTCTGTTTGGGTAAATTAAGATTACCTTAAATTTTAATTTGAGTACTTAAAATAAATCTAGTTATATAAGCCTTTAACCCACTATATCATTTAAATAGCTAACTGGAGAACCTTAAAAGGAAATAATGATTAAGCTATCCAACTTTCTTAGTTAAATATCTAAGTTTAGAATTGTCATATTTTATGATTGCTTTTCAATAAGTTAGTAATACTTGGTATGTACTTATTCGTATCTATAGTGCAATTATCTTTATCTTATTGTCTTTATAGCTTGAGCGTTGACTAAGACAGTTTAAAAAAGTAGTTTCTGAACTTCTATTTATAAGTGTAGAATAAGATAGTTAAGATTAAGATAAAGTATATAGAGAAAGTTAAGTGTCTTTGCCTTTTAGATATTTAGCTTAGCATTGTATTTAGAGTCTTAAATTTAAGTTCGTATTTTGAAATTCTTTCTTGAAGTATCGAAATAGCAAATTAAAATTGAAGTAAAGTACTTACAAATAAGGTAGATATAAGCTTTTGACGAATATGTTTAGACCTATAATTTGAGCGAAAATTAAAGAGTAATTATTTAAATAAAGCATTCAAAGGGTAATTGAGAGCCAAAAAAAGAGTTAAAATAAGGCTTAGGATTATTAAGAATAAAGTAGGAGTATAATAAAGGATAAAAATCCAAAACAATCTTAATCTACATTAGTACATTAAGTTTAACTGAAAACAAACAAGAAAATAAAATATAATAATTATTATTTATAGTGGTGCTACAATTATCAGGTTAACCCCTTAAAGTTTAATTGTATTTGATCTTATAAAATTTCTTTTGCTTCTTATGAAGTTACTCAAAGATTTTTTGTTCTTATTTTTAACATTTAGATCTTCTTTTTGCTCTTTAGTAGGATTTACTCTAATATTCCTTGCAAATTTTAATATTATTTCCTACAGTTGTTTCGTGTAATTTTAATTTCTTAGTAAAGCTTTCTTCTATAAATTTTTCCTCATTATGTAATAATAATAATAATAATATACTTAAAGTTAGTAGAGTTTTGCATTCTCTGGAATTGCAACCAGTTCCTGCGGACAGTTTTTTTAACGTGGGTGTGATCCACGACCTTTTTATTAAGTGGAAGGTTACCACTGTAACCGTTCAAGTGGTCTTGCAAAAAGCTTTTATTTGTAGATCCCTGTTGGAGTTATTCATAGTTTATTGAGTTGTCTCCATGTTCTTTTCTGCTCTTATTCGTTTATTTTCTTTCATTATCAACAGTTTTTTAAAATATGTTGATTTGATTTGCAACATCAACAAAGTTTGCATTATTGTCTTTATTTCGTTCTTTTTTATGATAATTTATTTTCTATATTTTCTAATCTTTTAATGAAACTTGTAGCAATCATTTCTTTTTCTGGATTCAATTCTGTTTTTAATTCTATTGGTATTTTTTCTATTTCCATTTTGTGTCGTATTTAAAATTTTATTATGATTAAGTTCAGAGTTATTCTTCCGTTATTAATTTGCTACAAATAAGTTATCTTCTAAGTATTAGTAATTCGTTGTTCTAATCTTCTATGTTACTCATTAGTTCCCGTATTTTTTCGCCTAAGTTGTAAGTTGTTTCTACATAATTTGAGATTGCTTTTTACATTTGGTCTAATTAAATTTAAAGTTTTTGATTAGTTTCGTTTTTAGGTTAACTTATCTCTATTTATCCTACCATAACTTTACCTTCTGAAGAAGAGCTTAACTCCTCCTATTGTTATTATTTTTCCTAAATTTCTTTTGCCGCTTTTCTCTTTAGGTTTCTAAGTTAATTTTTTGAGAGTCGAAGAGATTAATCCATTTTTTTATAAGATATTCCTCATTATGTAATATCTAGTTGCTTCATTTATTAAAAATTTAATTTCTTCTATCTTTTATTTTTTAGAGATCTACCAAATTATCTTACTTAGTAACTTGCAAAACCAGTATTTTGGAATTTTTCTCTATTTAAAATCTGGTATTTGCCCTGTCGTAATGTCCTTCGTATTTCCAATGTATTAATTTTTAAATATACTGATTGCATATATGTTACAATCCTATCAAACTTCTCTTCTAATTGAGCTATTCGTATTTTCACTTCCGAAGATTCAAGCTTACTGCTAATTTCCTTTTTAATAAATTATTATCTTACTGAATCTTTACAGCACTATATAACAGACTCTTTATTTTTGTTTATTTCTTTAACTTATTCTTAGAAATCCTAATTTACTGAGCATACCTTCTACAGTTTCTTTTAGTAAAAGGTGATTATATCTTTCTTTATTCAAGGTAAAAATCATTCTTCCATATTTTTATCAAAATAAACCAAGATTAATATCCAAAAAGAGGATTAAATATATTTAATATCTCAGAATTAAAAATTTTCTTTCATACTAAATCGTTAATTTACCTTAAAATATCCTTCATTGTTGATCTACAACTTAGATCTTTTTAATATGCTTTTTAATTATTTTTACTTTGAACTAAAATCTACATTCTTTATAGCCTTTTGTTATTTTATAATTTTCCTTTTTTTAAAATTCTTTAGACAGCTAACTTATTTAATTTAGCCTAAAAGTTATTTCTAATATGGATAAAGCTTTAGCTTTTTAAACATAAAATAAGATTATTGTTAGAAGAGTTTAATATCCAACTCACTTTTTTATTTTCTTCTTTTAAAAGAGATATTTTTTATTCTTTTTAAATTTATTCTTCTGATATAAAATACTTACTTGTCCTCTTCAAACTAAATCCCTATTCCACTTAAGTATTTTTCGACTTGATTAGCATCTTTATCCTCATTTTCCTCTTTATGTCAATTAAAAATAATTGATTCGCTTTACTCTTCAATCTACTATTTTTGAATCTCTTAGGCTATTTAAAGCTCTTGTCTCTTTACTTCAAAGTCAATAGTTTAATCAGAATCAAGTTCTTGCTTTTAAGTAATTTCTTCTTTTGTAACCTATTAGAAATCATTTTTACTTAGAGATTCATCTTTAATTGGGCTCTAAACGATTGCTAGAGAGTGGTTTTTATAAGTCTTGATATGTTACTCCAGTATTTATACTTTAGCCCAAGGTTTGAAGGCAAAACGAAACAGAATTGTATTATCTTGCTTTTACCTGAACAGATACTTAGGATATTTGTTCCAGATGAATAGCAAACCACCTAGAAATAGAACCATCCAACCTGCTACCAATAAGCCAAGCCATATATTTTTTCCTTATGTGCCAGTAAACATACTAAGAGTTGCTAATAAAGAGCTTCATATGATTGCTATCTAGCATAATATCTAAAAGCCTTAAATCCTTCCATAGTTATAGCTCTTCGTTTTACATGTTAAAGCTGTGTAAAAAAGGAAGACTATCACAAAAAATAAGCCATAATACTTCTAACTCTTTATGCTTAGAGCTTTTTAGACTATTGTAGTTATTATTTAAATGAAGGTCTTTAGAAGTATAAAATGCTGTGTTTGCTTAATATGGGCATCATCTTATATAACTTATAAGAAAGGACGTAGAAAAGTTAATGAAGGGATTCAAAAGAAAAGAGAGATAGAAGATAAAACTACATGGTATTAATGCTTTCCCTCTCAGCATTGCGTATAGCAATCTCTTTCTAGATAACTTTCTGTCCAATTTAAGCTTCCATCTCTATTAGAATCAACTGCATGTATGCATTAAAAAGTATCTGTTAAGATATATACCACAGGGATAAAGGCTAATTAACCTATAATAGGAAGAGTATAGAATGAGATAAGGGTAAGTTTCTATGCTAAATCACTTTTGGAGTACTTTTCTTCTAGTCTTAGACAAAGAATTAGGATAAGTATAATTCATATCGCAACTATAGAGAAAGATATAAAAAAGAACACTTGAAAGGAATCCTTTCCCCATCTTACAAACTCATAGAGATCAAGCTTGAATAAATTAATTATATCAGCTAATATTCTATCTATAGCTTCGAGGTTAGGACCAACTGAAACATATTAGCATTACTCTACCATAAATGAAGCAAGTCAAATACCATCTGTTGCAGACATTTAAATTTCAGTATTTAGCTCTTAAAAAGGATATTTCTTCCAGCTTTGATAACTTAAAAGAGCGAAAGATAGAGCTAAAGAAGCTATTAGAACTAGTATTCCGAAGTATAAATTTTCTCCATCTCTTAAAGTTTATATCTCTCTACTTCTAAAAGGACAGTCAATATCTTCAATATAGTCTTTTGGAGTTTCAAAACTTTCATCTCCTCACATTATTTATTTACTAAAGTCTAGAATAATTGAGCAGACTGTACAAATTAAGCCTATTTTTTCGGCTTTTCATTTTCCTAACTCTTTTCTTAGATTTATGATGTCATATATTTTTGTAACTGGATCATTACTTCCACTTTCTATTCCTAAAACACCTGTTGTACCTATTATTTTTGCTTTTCTAATAGCGTCGTTAAGAATTTTTCAATTATTATAATCTTGACCTTGATTAATTGCCAAGTCAAGACCAGCTGCTAATAAAAGAGTAGAGTCAAAGCTAAAAGAGGTTTATCAATTAGGAAATATTCCATATGTATCTATGAACTTTTAAAAGATTACTTATCCATATTCAGTGCTTCAAGTAGAAGGATTATATTGTAAAGTTCCTTTTACTATTTCAATGGCCTTATTATTTTTTTTATTATCTTAAGCATCTTTTAGTATGGTTTCATAAATTCATTCATTAGCTAACCACACCCAGTCTCCTCCTCTAGCTCCAAGGTCATATAAATATGGAAAAATAAAATAAAAAGTATCCTCAGGGAAACAAACGCAAATTCCTATCCTTGCTCCACTTTTTTGAAATTTTTCTACTTGAGGTTTCCACTAAGATCCGTTTCTTCCAGCGAGTACGGAAGGAAATTTTCTCATATCTTCAGGATTTTTTATTTCAATTCCTCATTTTTACGCTTCTATTTCTAAAGCTTGACCTAGAGTTAGAGCTCAAATATCATCACCGTAAAGAAGAGCTATTTTTTCTCATTTATATATCCTTATAAAAGTTATTTGCAGTACTGCCATATAAGCATCAGAATTTATGACTCTTACAAAGTTAGGATAATCTTTCTGATTCGAAAATATTTCATTTGTAGTAGTAGCTCCAATTGCAGGTCTATATTAGCCTTAGGAATATAAATACTATAATCAGTCCTTTGTAATATCTGATGAATATGTAGTTAGCATTGCAACTCCCATTTTATTCTTCATCCTCTAATATTCAGCATCTCCATATTCATAATTCCAGATATTACCTCCTACTTAATATCCATTAGGCTTTAGATTAAAATATTGCAAAATATCTTCTCTTAGGTTGATCTACTGAAATCCTAACTCTATACCATAAATTACATTTACGCACCATGCAGCTCTACTACCATCAAAGTCTGTTTCATTAGCTGAATAAGAAACTTCGATATCAACTTAATCTCCTTAAGGTACTTCATTAGTAGATCCTAAGAATACAGGAGATTAATTTAAGCTAACTTTATGTTCCTTAATTCATCCAATCTCAATAAGCTAATTATTTTATAGGTTGTAGATCTTATAGTCAAATTTTACTTTCTTGGACTCTTTAATTCAGGCTTCATATATTATTCTTTTTGAAGTTTGATCAAGTTTTAATTTATTAATCAACTTTAGATAGAACTCTAGGAAATACCAATCTAGCAGTGCTTTAGATTAAAATAACTAAGGAGAGACTAAAAGCAACCCCTCTAGTAAATTTTGGTTTCCTAAATTTTAGACAATTTTGAAAGATGATAAGGTACCAAATATTCATTGGAATCCTTCCTTTTATATATTAAGAATTTAAGCTATAATTTGCATGCTTAAAGTAATTTCAGAAGTACTTGAAAAATAGAAAATACTAACTCCAATTCTCTTTAATTCTGCTCCTATCTATTCTATAAGCTCCTAGTTAAAATATGTATTAGAAAGTAATAATCTTATCCTTACACTCAAATCAGAAGTTTATAGTAAATCCATAGCAGGTTAGAATCATTTATCCTATAGCAGACCTACTACACTTCAGTTAAAGTATCTAAAAAGAGCTAAAGTAGCTTCAGCTTCCTCTTAAGCAGAAGGATTAGTATAAACAGCTTACCCAATTTAGTCTTTAGAGTAAACCCTCTAAGAGCCTGGAATAAAATGAATAATATTGCTCTTATAGCACTCAAATTAGATCTACTAATTGAATACTTAAGAGTTAGTAATATCTATAATAGCTAGTACTTTCTAAGCTGTTGTAGCGTTGAATTCTAATCGAAACTAAAATTAGTTTTTTAGCTCTTTTTCTATATACAAAAATTCTGCTTATCCTCCTAAATTAGTCCTGATTATACTTAATAGCTCTACATCTGTCTTCAGACTATACAGGGATAAAATGATATAGCTTTTAGTATGTAAAACTAAGAAAAACAAAAGCAGCATTCAATAGACTCCCATTTTTTCTTTTAGTTATAATGATTACACTTTGAAAGCAAGTATAAGGGTTAAAATAAGAAGCTTCTATTTTAACTTCAGTATCCTATAAAAGAGACTGATTCATACTGCATTGAAAGTTACTTATTGCTAAACTATGCTTGTCTGTATATTAAGCATGATATTTTGAATTAAACTCCTATAACCTAATAAGATATATAGGTATTAAATAAGGTAAGAGTTAATATTTGATTTCTTTGAGATTTAAATTGATTATTGATTTATCCTTTATGACAAAAGCTTTTGCATATTCTTCCTTACTTTCTACTTATGAATCTTTCTTTACATATGATTCAGTTAATAAATTAATTGACTGATATAATATCTTTGAAGCAGATGGTTTATCAAACTACTGAAGTATAAGATACTTTCTATTAGTCTACTCTGCATTTTTTAAAGCTTATTATAAAAATCATATTATTTTATAGCTGCAAAGATTTCTTTGCTTCAACTATAAATTAAAAATATAAGGCTAAAAAGGAAAGAAAATGCTTTTTATAGGATATGCTTAAAAGGTAAAAGTTGGTAAATTAGCCTTTGAAAGAGTTTTAATAGCCAGTATTGACTAAAATGGATAGAAGATGATTAAATCTAACTTTAATAGCTAGAATAGAATAGCTATATAGGAATAAAATTGTTTATCTGGGTTGAAGGAATTAAGCAAAATTAATAAAAGAATCAGATTAAATGTGATTCAATAGCTTAGAATATGTTGAATATCCTTATTAAGGTAATTAGAAACTCAAAGGATTTTTTATTTTTACTCTTACTTAAATTTTCTTAGTTACTCATTATAAAGGCATATTCTAAATGTATTTCTTTGTCATATTCTATTCTTTTTACTAAAATTATGAGAGACTAAAGTAATTAATTTCTCTATACTGAAGAGCATTTGGGTAAATCCATTTTATCTTAGTCTTTAAAAGCAAATCCACAACCAAAGCTGTCTATATTATAGCTAAGCATTATTTCTTAATGTTTTCAATCAAATGGGAAAGAAAAAACCCAATAAATACAGAGCGCTTAGTTCAATCATCTACATAACTCAAATTACTCAGTGCTCACTAACCCTTCAGTGGCCAATAGAAAATGCTTAATAAAAGCTAAATTAAATCCTATGCTACTTTAATTTCATATCTACACTCTTAACATCAGTTATTAAAAATGAAGAAAATCATGTCTTTCTAAATGTCAGTCATATTAGCCTCATTCAAATAAAACTCTAACCTGAATATCTAGGAATATAATATATAAAGCTGAAGATGAAAAATAAAATAAATGAAGGGTTTATGCTTTCTGCTGATAATCTAATATCACTGAGTAAAAAGCTAAAAAGGGTCAGCATTAAAAGTAAATAATTTGATAGCTATTCTATATTTTCGGATTTATTATCCTAGAAACATATCTAAAATAATCCTTTCTTAAATTAATAGTTTATAAATTTTTTCATTAAGGAGAAAAAGGTTGAAAAATATCCCAAAAGCTAAGCAATTTATAAATAATAGACTTTGTTATTTCACTCTTATGTAGATAAATCAAAGAAGATTTGAAAATTGGGATATAATGCCTTACCTAAAGTGAAATAAAATAACAATAAATTACCTAAAAATTGAAATACTCTAAGCAATAATTTTAATATTAAACCATAAAATTATTTTTCGCTGCTAAAAATAGACTCTGAAAGGAAAGTGATAGAAACTAGAATTTAGAGTAGTTATAAAAGTATATTTGCGTCTTAAGTGGTTCTAAAAGTAAAACATATGGTTTATCTTTCTCATTTATAAACTTGCTTTTATATAAAAAGACAATCCTTATTTTATCTTATAAGCAAATAAACAAATAAATAAAATTGATTATAGAGCACGTAGCACCTAGTTAGTGTGCAACTCTTTTCATATCTCAATATATGTCCGTTTCTTCAAGTAAGCCTTCAGGTAATAAAAATTCTTCTCTTATTAGTTACATATCTTCATCATTTTTCTCTACATTATCTCTTGTTCTTCTGTCTTCTATCTATCTACGCTTTATTAGGTCTTTATTGCAGGCTTATTTATTTTTCTTACATATCTTACTAGTTTTCGTTTCTAATTCTTTTCTTCTTAATCAAGCTGTTATACACTCATAAAAATTATCCTTTTCCTGCTCTATAGTATTTTTATATTTCTTTTTTTCATTCAATTTTCTTTCTATATATCCTTTTTTCTAATATATTTTTGATATAATCTTTTATTATCAAGTCAGCTTTAGCTCTTTTTTACTCTTCTTAGGTTCTAATGAATTTCTCGAAATTGGCCGTACCTCGTATTATATCATAGTTCCATTCCTTATCTTTCTACTCCTATTACTCTTAGATTTCAAATACATATTTATCTTCCTTCTTTGTATTCTGAACATATTTCTATTATATGTTTTTCATTTTCTCTTGCATCATTCAGAAAGGGCATTAACATGTCACAACTAGGTGTCTTTCTTTTTAAGTAATCCTAGCTCTTATTACATCTCGTTCTTATTCTAAATATTTAGCTTATTTCATATTTTCTATTTTTATTATATCTCAGGTAGTTGGGTGCTCTTACTACATATTCATCAAATCACGTCTTTCTATAATGTTGTTACCATTTACTCCATTCTTTCTCTATCTTCTACGTATACTCTATATTTTCAAATTACACGATTAATGTTTTTCTTCCCTTTTTAATTATTATTACTATTCTCTATAAATATATCTTTGTCCTCAATTTTTAATTCTAATTTTACTGACTTGCAGAATAATTCAAATATAAAATTCTCTTCTTTACTTAGGTCGAGCATTAATCCGTCTATTTTTTTTCCTTAGTTGCCTATTAATCTGCCTCTTAATCTCAACGTTTTCGTCATAGATAATATTTAAATTTCATAAAATATAGTTTATGTTCTAAAATCTCATTTTGCAATTTTAAAGGGGCATCTACGTTCGTTCGTAAAGATCTTCTCTATATTATTTCTAATTCTTCCCTCACTTATTTTCCTACAAATTATTCGCAATATGGAATCAATTCTGTCTCATAGCTGAAAACTGAGTTTACGAAAGTTTTTATCATTATTCTTGCGTTATATGGTATTAATCCCTTATTCATTGACAATTTTTAAAAAAAATTCATTTTTGAATCTTTCATGCTACTTCTAATATATTAAACAAGTTTTTTCAAAACTGATGTTTTTCTGTTATATGACCTAGGTATTAAAAGGTCGTTACTCTTTCGATCCTTAAATTTCCCACCTCGATAGTATTTCCAATATTTTCTCAGTTACTATTTTCTGCTTTTCATATTATTTTTTGTTTTATCTACATTTTCGATTTGCATTTTTCTGCCCATTAGGTTAAATTTTTGATTACTTCCTCTAATTATTCCCATTCACTTATTAAAGCTAGGTTATTTACGTATACAAAATATCCTGCATATGTTTCTTATGTTAATCTCTCTTCGTTTTTATAGTTTATCGTAATTCCAGCTTTTAATCTATGGAGAAATCTTGCTATTATCAAGTTAAATAGTCACGTCGACGTTATGGTTCCCTGTTTTAACCCTTTAATTTGTCGCGAATAACTTCGCCATTTAATCATTAATTTTCAGTTTATCTTCTTCTTTAAAGTAGAAGTTTACTATAAGTTTATTTATCTATTCTTCTACTTTTAGATTTTTTAGGATTTATCACATATCTTTTCCTTGCACTGAGTCATAAGTTTTCTTAATATCAGTAAATATTACAAATAAATCTTTTTTGTTCCGCATTTATCATTCCTATACTGTTCTTAGATTGAAGATTTATAAAGCGCATAATTTACCTTTTTTGAAACTATATTAATATTCGCTTTCATCATTATGTAGATATCCTATAATAGCTAGAAAATTAATGCGTCTACAATTTTTAAAACAAGATTAAATAAATAGACTGCTCTATAGTTCATCGGATTCATCTATCCTCCTTTTTTTATATTAATATTATATATTATTATTTCATTAAGGTATTACTCCCTCTTAAATCATCTTAACTATCATTTGCAAGTTACTTCTATTAATTTTTTCCTGCCTTCTAAAATTGTTCCTACTTATATTTCATCAGATCCTGATTTTTTTCATTTAGCCAATTAGTTAATGCTTTCTCAAATTTCATATTAGTTTACCAGTATTTTTCTCTTGCTTAAGAATTTAGTTAGTAACGTATTATCGCCATCTTCATATAACTACTTTCATTCATCTCTGAAAGTCTTAGCATCTTCTTTTGATAAGGGTATTCACTAATTATTTTTCTATTAGGCGGGTTTTTTAGTTTCTTCCATATTTCTGTCAGATTTCACATTGTCCATAAATAGGTTAAGTTAGTTTCTTTTATCTTTTTTCTTGATTAAATGTATTCTAGTCTTACTCTTTGGTATTCTCTATATTTCTTGTTTTATTGATTTTCATTTATTTCTTAGTTGTTCTTTACCTTTTATTTTAATTGCTTGCTGCATTTACTGAAAATTTTATTACACTATTTTGTTGTTTCTGAGTATTTATATATCTTAAAGTTTTATGTATTAACTATTCTACATACCATTTAAACTCCATCTTATATCTTTTTCTTTCATCATTTATAAATCTATATACAGTATAGGCTATCAATTTCCTCTTCTTAGATATTTTCTTGTATAAATCTTTCAAATTTTTCTTAGATCTCTCTTTTCTTTAATAGTAGCTAATTTTTTTTTGCTATCTATTATGGTTTTCTGACTTCTTTACCAATCTTTATCTATATAATACCAGGTCTATAATCCCCTATTACATATAAATAATAAAAAATCACTTTTTATCATCTTTTCTCTCATTATCTCTTCAATTAAAAATTAATCTATTTATATTCATTGTTTTAGTGAACGAAAGTACCTATTTCAATTAGGTCTAAGCATATTAAATTATTTTGTTCTATGAACTGTAAAATTATATTTCCAGCTGAGCTTTTTTTCTTTGGTAAGCATTTCTCTATGTGCACATTTCAATTTCCAATGATCATTACATTAAATCCTTTTTCTATTGCTTTTAGTTTAAATTCGTTCACTAAATTATAGAATGGTTCAAAATATTCTTTGTCATTTGCCACAGGTGCATATATATTTATTACTGTCAGTTTTCTCATTATTCCAATGGCCATCACTCTTGCTCCTCCAAAAAGCGTCATTTGGTTAACTTCATTCTATATTTCTCTAATCTCCTTATATATGTCATTTCTAATATAGAATGCTACTCATTTCCCTTTTTTTGACCTCACATTTATTAAGTTTTTATATCCTGATATATTACACATATCTTTTTAGTCTTCAATCTAAATCTCTTATATTCCATAATGTGAATACTTTTTTGAATCATGAATTTGGTAGTGCCTCTTTTGCACTTCTAGCTCCTTAATATTTTCTGTCCTTTTTTTATGACTTATTCTTATTCTTCTTTTTCACCCATCTCCTCTGCTTCCTCTTCACCACTTTCTTCTTTTTATTCATCCCCCTTCTCTACCTTTACTTCGTCTTATCTATCCTTTTCTACTTCCATATTCTTTTCATTATTAGTTCTTTCTCTTTTTTACTTTTTCCACTTGTTATCTATCTTTTCTTTCTTCTTACCTTTCCTGTTCTTCTTCTTTTACCTTTTCCTATTAATTGTTGTTGGGTAATTATTCATTTTGTTTTTTGGTTTCTTAGCATAGTAAATTCTAATTAAAGTTTGTTTCAGTTTGCTTCTTACTTCTCACTTTTATCTTGCATCCCATTCTTTTTCTTCTTGAGCTTGTTCTATTTCTTTTTGCTTCTTTTCTTTATTTAAGTTTTTCCTTACATACTCCACTAAGCTATTTTGTTTGCTTCTTATTATTTTTAGGGTTTGGCGTTTTTATCATCACTTATTCTATCCTTTCTCTGATTTGTTTTATATTATATATATTTTTTAAAACCACCATAGTTGTTCGAAGGTGAACAACAAGGTCATCTTCATCAGAGGTTGGGGAAGTTAAGTACCCATAATCGACTTTATGTCTTCCTCTGCTTTGGTTTGGCCTCGAGACATAAGATTCTTAGACCTTCGACACTGGCTTGGCTTGGCTTCGTTTATTTTTAATTCTGGAACGAAAAAGAAATAATATTGCGAGCTTCATCAGATGTGGGGAATTTAAGTACCCATAATTGACACATGTCGTCCTCTGCTTTGGTGATGCAATGAGACACAATCCTGCCATGTCCTTGGACCTCCAGCAAGTATTAAAGATTACGAGTATTCTAAAATTATATCAGTATTGAACATTTTTATCAGTACTGAATAATTATACCAGTATTGAACAAGTTCTACCAGTATCTGATAATTTTATCAGTAAGAAACATTCTTGTCAGTATGAAACATTTTTTTTTAAAGAGCTGCGCACCAACGAGAGTGCTACGAGCTCTATAATCAAATTTATTTATTTATATCTTATTATATAATTTATTGCTCTCTATTTTATTTAGTTCTTTGAATATTTCTCTGTCCCTCTGCCTTACATATATCTAATTCTTTTGATGAAAAATCTTTCTTATTTATTTATTTAGCATAAAAAGCTTATTATTATTTAATTGTTTATTTGTTTTTATTATTTTACTATTCTCCTCGTTTCATTTCCTTCTCTTCTTCCCTTGCTTTCTCTATAATCATTTATTCTCCTTCTTCAATTATCCTCTTATTTGCTCGATTTGCTTTTAATTCTAGTTTGTTTATTGTTAATTTAGCTTATCCTTAAACATCTCTAATTCTCTTGTATACAGTTTTTTCCGTTTTGCAGCTTCTACCCTTCTGCATTGTTGGTCTATGTGCCCTTTCAATTTGCATAGGTAGCAGATAAAATTTACTGGGTGCTGTATTTCTCATTTTGTTTTTGTTCAGGTCTATTACTTCTGGTATCCACTTTTCTTCGTCTATATCCTTTAAATCTGGGAACACTATTCTGCTACCTGTTAGCATTTTAATGTTTGAATATGTATACTATACCTGTATTCTAGATTTTCCTTATTGTCTCATTATTTCCATTACTTCCTTCATGTTTGATTATTCGTTTATTATGAAGTAAACTGGGTAGTTATGAATGTCAAAGTATTCTAAATAGTTTCTTTCTTAGATAGGAATTCTAACGTTTTTAAATGTTAATTCCCTAAATTATGCGAATTGATAGTATCTTTCTTCATTGTTGAAGACCAAATATACCATTCCGTTTTATTTAACAATAAATTTGGTCATTACTTGTCCGTACTCGCTGCATGTTTGATTCCTAAACATTTGTATCCCTTCTTAATCTATGGCCTTTTTCTCTACTAAATCAGTATTTTCCAGATAGTGGTTAAAATAAACTGCGAACACCATATCTGATAGATCATCATAGGCATTTTAATAAACTCTTACCATTTAGTCTTCAGGGACGTTGGCTGAATATAGTTGTTCATTCTTTTATTAAATTATAGCTTAGGTTGTGACTTTTTTATACCACTTAATTCCTTTCTTATTTTATGCTCCTCCTTTTAGTGAAGTCCGTCCAATCATAGATATATTGATATCCTTTTCCCGTTAAGTGTATTATTATATCATGTTCGTTCGATCAGTGAACTTAGTTCTGTGTATTCTGAATGTTTGTGTTATGAGTCTGGTTTCTATTCGTAATAAAGAAGGTTGGACTAATTAAAGCGAAGACGTAGAAGAAAAAAGTGTTTCAGTTTTTCTCTCCTACTTTGAGGAGGTGGTATAAAAACCCTTCTTGAAGCTTTCCATTTTTTAATATATATAAAATTATCCTTCAATTGGTATTTTCTACTTAGCTAAAAGAGTTTGGTAATATCTTTTTAGCTAATCTTTTATGAAAATTGAATCATAGCTATAATTCTTTGATCTTTTTAACTATATCTAACTATAACTTAATAGAGATAAATTTACTCCTCTGTATAACTTTTTTATCTATTTGCTTAATGAGGATAATCTGCTTGCTTTTACTTAAAAAAGTTTCTTTATCTCTTGCCTAAAAATTCTTTAATACTAAGCTATTTTTGATTTATCAATTTCAGAAAATTGAATATTTATATAATAATGGTAACTCGCTACCTAGTCAGCTATAGCGAATAATTAGTGCTAGATTAAAATTTCTTAAGATACTTGAGCATAAAAATACTTGATATATTAAAGTAGCCACTTTCATTAGTTTTTATATGATAAGCCTATAAAATCAAAAACTATCAATTCTTATTAAATTAAATCTAATTAGCCTTTAATTTTAATATAGTTGCATTACTTATAAGTCCTTTCGCAGATTTAGCTGAATCAAAAGATAGCAGTAAACTTGACAAGCTAAATAGATTATTTAAATAGAGCAATAGAGATAAATAGCATAGAATAGTTATTAAATATATTTATTTTTAGGTTAAAGACTTTATTATAAAAATTAGAATTCTAATTTTATTTCTGCTTTCATATATAAAAAAGATGTCTGGATTCAAACCAAGATTTTTCGCGGCTCCAAAAAAGCAGAAGCTAACGACATCCTAGAAAGGTTAGGACCCAGCAAAGAGTAACAAAAAGGTTACTTATCAGGATGAGTCTACCACTTCTGAAGAAAAGCATAGGAAATAAGCTAAAAATATAATCCACTGGGAAATCTCGAATCTCACTACGTAATAGTAAATAAGTTACGATTTGCTGATTAAAGTGGTGGATCTCCAATAAGAGGTAAAAGTTGAATAAAGACAATAAAAATTTCATGGGAAAACTTGAAATTGCAGAAGAAATAGAATCGAGATTTATGACCTATAAAAAGACCTTAACTCAATTAAAAATTTTTCATAAAACTAGAGCACATAATCTAAAAACTAGGAATAGAAGAAGAAAGAACTGAACAAAAAGTTTGATAAAATAGAAGAAAACTAATACAAAGTGCTACGTTAAATGGAACTGAAAGAATTGAGGAATCTCCAATGATAATTGAAAGTGAAAATAACTCAATATTTCAATCTAAACGACAAGCAAAAGATGTTATTACTGTAACTCTCGAATACATCTGTGGAAATATGCTAGAAATTTATCAATTTCAAGTAAGAATATTGAAATTAGTAGAAGTAGTTGAAGAACAAAAAGAAGAGACAATATCAACAAAAACTATCAAGAGAAAGAGAAATTTTTTTTATTTGAGGAGATTTACAATAAAAAAGATATCTAACATCTAAGTGAAAGAAGAATTCAAAGACAACATGCATGGCAAGTAGAAGAGTAATAGAGATTTTCAGACTTTTATGTTAAGCCTCTAGAACAATCTAGAGGTTGGTAAGAAAGAGATTGAAATACCTCCAAGAACGTCAAACATTTCTAAACAGACTCTCCTTTCCATTACCACTCTTCTATCTTCTGTTCTTAATAACTTGGCTTAAAATCTAGCTTCTAATCAGCTTAACTATGGATTCTATTTAGAGTACTAAAAGCATTCATCGTTTAAGCACATAGATCAAAGCATCCAAATACGTGGAAGTTTCCGCAAAACTTGCTACAAACAACAGCTACTGATGTAGTATTGGTTGTATCAGATTAGTAAATATCCTCCAAAGCCACACAGGTTTAGTAGCAATACATGTCATCGCCACAATAGTCAGAACAAAATTCCGAACTTTCAACAGAAAAGAATTTAACGAAATCTTAAATTTTATACGATGACTCTCAATTGAAAGAATTATCATATCCTACCTTCTTCATAAAGGAAGTAGTTGACCCTAGTTTAGCTTAAGTTAGCAACGAAGTTAAAACAAGAAAGGAGAAGAAAAAAATAGTTTTAGGCATTTGTCCTTTTTTAAGTCAAAGAAGGCTTGGGACTAAAACGTATAATAGTTTCCAAAACGAATTTCATTCTAAGTTTTTATAACTAGCTATTAAATTAAATAAATCAAATAAGCTTAATAAATCCTAATGCTTTTAAATTATTTTAGGTAGATTAGGTAATTTATTATATGGAAACTTTATTTATCTAGGCTTTTATTTATTTAGGCATTTAAATACAATTAAATTAGTTTACATTGATATGTTGAATATTTGCAGCAAAATATAATATTATCTTGATCTATGCTGTCTATCATTGAAATTCCCTTTTTATCTGGTCAGTCTCTTTTTTAATTCAACTTAAGGAATCTTCTATATTCCTTTTACTCTATCAAAGTTCTTTATTAAAAGTATGAAGATTATAATTTATAGACCAAATTTCCAGTTAAAATTAAAAAAAGAAAAAAACTTACAAAAATTATCAAACTCTTAACCTCTAATTACTTTTCCTCCCTGATTTATTCTCTTCTCTTTCTAATTATAGAGATTTTACTTTATTACTATATAACTATTTAGTGTATAATTTAAGATAAATAAACAAATAATTTCTAATCTACACTATTACTCATTTATTTGTTAAAGTGAATACTAAACTTGCTTATTTCTACAAAACTCATATTTTTTACTCTAAGTAGTTTATTTATCCTTCTTTTACTTTTTTCTATAGAAATTTTCTTTTTGATGCTTTTTTTGTTTGATTCTTTGATATTTATCTTATACTGTTATAAAAATGCTTTAGTGCTAAGATCTCATAACATTGAATTTAGTTCTATCAGTGCTATAACCTTTAAATTTATCTTTGCATTACAGGATACACAGTTCCCTACATAAAATATTCTCCTATTAATTCACTCAAATTAATATCCAACTTTTCTGATCAATCTATTTACTATCCCTCCTTTTTTCTATATGCAGACTTATAGATTTGACTAGATAACGATTAATTAGATAGTAGCATATGGCTAGCTACTATAATGGTATGTAAATTTAAGTTTCTTTATAATTCTTATCTTTGGTAATATCTGATAAAGCAAATGTATATTATAATCCAACTAAATTATATTACATTTAACTACTAGACTCTTATTTATATCATATGCTTATTACCTTAAGAGTCAATAAGAGGGTAAGAAGGAGGCAAGATAAGGATTGATTAATGAGGAGGAAGGAAGTATATGGATATAAGAGTGAAAAAGAGGGAAGATGATGAAGGTGGTAGAAGCGTTCAGTGAATTTAGATCTATTATACTGCTTAAGTTTGTTTTACATTAGGTTAGCATTTTTAAGTATAATTTTAACATTTAAAGCAACTAAGGAAAATTCAATGAGGTTTAAAATTTAAATTGTTTTAAGCGTAAATTTACCGATTACTGAAAGCTACACAGTTGTCGGCAATATGAAAGCTTAAAGGGAAATAATAAATAACTTATTATAAAAAATGAAACAATTAAATTCAGATGTTGAATTGAAAGAATGGACATATTAAGAAGACTGTTTTTTGGCAAAAATTGTCTAAATGAAAAGCGAAATTAAGTGGCATAAAATAGCTAAAAAAATTAACAAGGAGTTTTACAATCAGCAGGAGATTAGGAAATCAAAACAAGCTAGGAGAAGATGGGAAAAAGTCATGCAACCACTTCTTTAGTAGAAGTGAAACAGAAACGATGCAACAAAGTTTTGCATGCTTTCATCACAGTATACTCATTCTAGCAGACGATTTTGGAACAGACTGAAAAAAGAATTCAGTGGATATTCCTTCAAAATGCTCATGCATAAACTAAAGCAGTTAAAGGAGCTCAATCAAGCATAATTCATTTTGTAACATCCAAATATAATTGAAAGTAGGAAGTTTACGCCTGAAGATTCGTTAAACGTTCTATGTATGAGATTAGAAAATTTCGATTTAGGTTATCAAGTGTATTAAACGTGATTACCATAAAGACAATTTCTTAATATTTAATCTCATATAATTTACAAATTCCGTTATAGTATTCCAATCTTTTAATTTCTTGTCTTAAAGATGCTTATGATGTTTCTCCTGTTTTGTATGTATCTTTACTAAGCATACTTGAAAATCAATTCATTCAACTATATCAAAACATTTTTTTCATAAGAATTTTGTCTTTTTTTCTTCCAATATACTGCTCTTAAAAGGCATTTCTATATCGTAATTAAGCACTTTTATCATTATTTGTCTATAAAGAAGAAAAGCTAGGAAAAAGGTAGAGTTCATCACTAAATCTAGAGGGAGGAAAAAGAAGTTTCAAGTAAAAAGAGACAATAATAAGGTAATGCTGGATTAAAACTGATAGAAGAAAAGCAAATTTATCCTTTAGAGATTCAGTATACTATTTTAGAATTGAGAAGGAAATAATATAAATCCATATTATAAGTTTATACTGCAAGATAAGGTATCTTAGCTTTTTAGTAAATCTTAGCTGGATCTTCATGTTCTAGAACATATAAGTTGTGCTTTTTGAGAAAAGATAAATTCAAGTTGTCGTAAAGGTCTTTAAGTAAGATTTATGTCATCTTTGACAATTTAGATATCCAATTAGTTGGATAGAATCGCCTTAAGATGAAAGACTAAAAGAGAATTATTAAGATATTTCCTGCTTGATGGGTGGATGGGGGATTTATGCTTTAAAATAGTATTAGAATGAAAAAATGTTGATTAGGAAAATTGAAATGGAATAAAGCTTAGAAGTGGAAAATCTAAAAGAGTATCTTTTAATGCTAGATATGCATCATATGTGTACTTTCTTTAATAAGCACCAGACCAAACATCACTAAATTATAAAATATAGCAGTGTAAGAAAGCACCAATAAACAAGAAAAATGGGAAACTGATCTTTGATTTGCTAAAAGGAAGGAACTCTCCAAAATAATTAATTTCTTAATTACTTTCTTAGTTCTAGATATTAAGTAAAAAATAGTTTCTCAATATCGTATTTTTACTTGAGTTCTCAACACATTTCCTAGATAAAATGTAGCTAAATTATATAATCATACGCATTAGTTAGTTATTTAATACCTTTAAAGAGTTTCTCTACTACTAAGTTAATTAAATCAAGTTAGTTGGTGTTTAGAATTAACTATTTTAATATCATAAACAACCATAAGAGAACAAAACTAGATTTAAACTCTTAGCCTTTTTTTAATTCTAAGTTCTAAAGCAGACACTTGCTAATAAATTAACTCTCTTAAGTTTGAATCATAGCTATGAGGAAAATCATAGTTAAATAAGCAATCTAAAGGATAAATAAAGGATCACATTATTTAATTTCGTTCATGTACGGCATTTTATATATAAACTCCTTTTAAAAAGAAATAAATATTCTTATTGTTAGCAGATATAAGGGTATAGATATGTGGTATCTTATGTACTTTAACTAAGAAACTTATGAGAAACTTATTCTAAGATTTTATAAGGATAGTATTGCATTACGCATAATGTACCTGATAATATAACTTTAAATTATGCATATTTAGTAAAGTTACCTTCATCTTTATAATATAAGATTTGGATATCCTTTAGTAAGAGAGTTAGATAAAGCCTTAAGATCTTTCATTTAAGCAAGTTTAATACTAAAACATGCAGATTTAGACTTGCATAAAGCACTTTTCTTGGCTTATTAAATCTTTTTTCTTGAGGAAGAATCATATAGTTCGATAGTTATAAATATGAATAAAAAGCCCAAAAGTAAAGAAAACTATAAGCATGCAGCTAGCTATCTCTTTACTCTGCTTATAGACGTATAATAGAAATAGGTTTTAATTAATACATAATTAGCTAGATAATTGAATCAAAAACTCTTTCTGATTAATTTAAAATATTTAATTATTATAGTTCAAAGAATTTTATTTAATAAGTTAGGTGATATTCTATTCTAAGAAAGATGCTACTGAGATATAGCTAATTAATTTATATAAACAAGCGCATTATGCTTACTGTTGTATACTTTTAGTCTTTTAAGTATGATGCTTCAATTAATTTTCTAGAGGATTAAATGCTTTATTTAAATAAAGATTACCATAATAACTATGTAGGTAGAAGGAAATAGCAGAAAGCACTAAAGGTTAAAGGGGAGAGAAATCAATCTCTATTGAGAGAAAAATAAAGGCTAAGGCCTTGCTTAATAATCCAAATTTGAATTTAGTTAAAACTCTTAACCTTTTTAGTCCTCTAAATATTTCAAGAAAGGAATGAGATATCATCATATATAACCATACAAAATAAACCGGTTAAAGTTAGATTCTATAACCAAAGAGCATAAAGAGTCTTAAGAACTGATCTGTATCTATATGGTAAGAAAGATAAAGAATGTGATTAATCTGATAGAAATATTTGAGTTAATCCATTAAAATCATGATATCTCAGTTTTGATTTAGTCACAACACTTAAAAGTTAAATAGCCTTTACAAAGGTATATTTCAATTTTCTTTTAATAGATTACTAAATTGGCACTCTCTAACTACCTAATTGTCATATATGATCATTCTAAATTAGTTATAGCCTAAAAAAAATTAAAGCAATCCGATTATATACAATAGATTGACGATTTATTGAATGGCTTATTGGAAAAAGTAATTAGATACGAAATTACAAATTAGTTTTTAAAGCTTAAGGTAGATATTAAAAGCTACATATAAAGCATATTAAACTGTCATTTAGAATAAAACAGAGAGATTGGGTATTAATAATAGCTAATATTATATATAATTAAAAGTTAAGCTTTGAGGTAGTTAAGTTAAGAAAGGATATTCTAGGTTTAGAACATACTAATGATAAAGATATTTAAATTTGATTAGTTAAAGCTTTATCTTAATTTATTGGCTTATAAAGCTAAATTAACAGTACTTAAAAAAGAAGAAAGAAGAAGTGAAGATAAATGTGCTAATTATACTATTTTTTATATTTAAAGTTAATAAAGCTATAAGTCTTTGAGATGCTAGCTTGTTTTTAATTTATAAACTAAAGTAAATTTTCAATTAAAATAAAATACAGACAAGGTAAACCAAATAATTGTATTAGTTCTTACTACCCATAGCTTATAATGAAGAAATGAAGTTGGATAAAGATTTGATTTAGCATAAGTCTATCTATGAGAATAAGCAAACTTATCTAAAGCTGTAATAGTTTGTATATAAGAAGTACTTTAGCGGTATTTATTTTAGAGTTGCTATTTTTATAGTTAATGATAACTAATAAGGTTAAAATAAATTTCTAAATGTAATAGATATTACATGGATCTATTTATATATTAGTAAAATCTTACTACAATTTTAATATGATAGCTGTAGGCAATTTATACGAAAATCCAGGATTAAATATACTTTGCTGTTATTGAATAAACTTGGTATAATAGAGATTTAGCTAAGTATCTTTATTTTATTAAGTTATGATTATTGGCTTAATCCATTCTCAGCATTTTTAAGAAAATAAGGATTTAAAAGCAATAAAGAAATTAAGAGAAAGATGCTTTAATGTATTGCTTCTTATGAAAAAAATTAGATAGTGTTTGTTAATCCTTAAATTAAAGAGTACCACCTAAATTTAATATCCAATTATGTAATAAATATCTTCTTTTACTCTAACTTTATTCATGCTTTTACTTTTTTAAGTTTCAGTTTATTTATTTTAAAAGCTTATTATTATACAAATCTAGCCTTATCATTTCTACTATTAAATCTGCTTTCAAATATCATAATTATAATCCTAAGATTCTTAGTTATCCAGTTTATTCTTTATTTCTAAGATTTTTTTTACAGGTTTAGCATTTAATATTTCTAAGGAGTTCATTACTCTTTTATCTAAATTAAAGCCTTTCTTTTTTGCTTAATCTCTTATACTTAAGCTTCTCTCTGTTTTCTCTGCTTATCTTTCTATTATTGCTAAGTTTAAGCATAACTTACTGTTAAATAGTTCAAATTAAGCATACTTATATCCTTTAAAATAGTAAGCAGTTCTTAGTTAATTATGAAGACACTTCCTTTATAACTTACAAATTAATTTAGCTTTTACTATTTTCTTAGTCCAAATACTATAAACTGCAATATCAATTATTTAACTATATTGTCTAGAGGCTTTTGAAGGTTGTATAGTTAACTTATACAACCACTACTTTCAAAATCTACTTATAGGAATATAATTGAGATTTGTTATCTAGTTGATTTTATAAGCAATCAGAAGGCATAAGAAAGAGGATGACATAATAGATGAAGCTTATAAGTGTTGATCTAGAAAAAGAGTAAAATACTTAAAAGTGAAATATTTTCAACTAGGTAACTTTGAAGGAACTTATTAATAAAGAAAAACGAAGGAA
Organism: Loxodes magnus; assembly: GCA_946699065.1. Classification (NCBI taxonomy): domain Eukaryota; phylum Ciliophora; class Karyorelictea; order Loxodida; family Loxodidae; genus Loxodes; species Loxodes magnus. The sequence continues at coordinate 109,857 of CAMPDV010001196.1, forward strand.
AAAAGCCAACTATCCTACTAATAACTCTCAGCTTTAAAATGATATTATCTTATGGCTGTAGAACAGCTTTTAGTGTCTTTTCTTTAAGCAAGTATTTATTTTATTTTACCTCTTTAAGGTTTTTGACAATTTCCCTTATTTATAGACTTTATATTAATTAAGAGATAGGTATAAATTATTAAATCTAATGAGCCTAATTTAATTGATTAAGAAACTTATTAATTACTTTTTCTTAATTTCCTTTTAAAGGCTCTTATGAAAATAAAATTTAGCATATTATGTAGAGAAAATAATTAAACCAGTTCTGTTAGCTTAAAAGAACATTTAAAAGCTTAAGCTTATTTAAAAAAGCTTCCTTTATATTTTAATAGCTTTAAATTAGTCTCTAATCTATGCTTTTTAATCAAGCTTTTGATTTAGTAAATACCTATATTATCTGCTACTTTGAGAACAGCTTTTAGCATTAATCCAAAGTGAGCTTTATAGATAATCTTTATTAACTGTTCTTTATAAAATTAGCCTTTGCTTGAAAGCATACTAGTTATATATTTTCTCGTTGTTCCTTTGAAATCTTAAGAGTAACTTACTAGTCTAATGGATTTATATCTATAGTGATAGTTCAATTTTCTATACTGAAAATATGCTAAAAGTTGGAGAATAAACTTCTAAATATATAGTCAAGCTTTGATTATGTTAAATGGCTGGGTATATATTAGCGTTTCATTGAGCTATATAACAACTAAATTTAAGATCCTAATGCTCTAATTAAACTCTCTTCTATCATCTTTATCTAAGCGCTAAAGATATTAGCAAGTACCAAATAATAAGGAAGAAGAAGCATAATTAAGAGAGAAAATTAATTAGTAAAACATAACATCAGTAAATATCTACCATTACCAATCCTTACAATTATAGCTTATCAAATATCAGGTGAAGTAGCAAACCTAAAACTCTTGTTTTTCAGAACGAAGCGACAATTTAAAACCAGCTCACTAAGAAATTTTAAGAGTGTAGGAACAAAAATTGTTAACCCTATAATCTTTTAACTACTAGCAAGCAACAGCAGTAAATAAGAACAGAGTAGATATTTGCAAAGCTCAATTAGAATAAATAGATTATATCCTATATAAGTCAACTAAAGTAATTAAAACATTAATGACATTACTTTATGGGTTTTTATAGAAATTAATTTCCTTAAGGTAATATAAATGTAAAAGCTTTAAAAGGATAAGCATGTACAAATACTCTTATTATTGTAATAAAGGCTATTTCATAAAGATAGGGTTAAATTAGGAAGTTCAGCATTATTAATTTAATTGAAATCAACTTTAATTTTATAACTACTAGCTTATCGTTAAAGTCTTATTCAGACGAAAGTTGAGATAAAAGTGACTACTATAAAAATATGCACTCCTCTATTAATTATACCAAAGAAAGGTGCCAATTGATAAATATTTTAAGTGTTCTGACTCTTCCAAAAATTAAGAAAGCCAAAGAAGTGTTTTATATTCTTATAATATAAAGCTTAATATAAAGAAGAATACATTGATTAAATATTTATTAATATAGCTTTTAATTAGTTTTAAGAGTATCGGATAGTTACAGAGTATATTGCCAACAAACTCATTTCAAAGAGGGAAATTTGTACATCAGAACTGAATTAAAAACTCCATTTAAAAAGTGAGAAACGATAATGCTTTCTTATCATACATACTTCTAAATTTACCTATTCTAGTAGATCATAATTACTTAGGTAATTCTAAAGAGAAAATAATCTTAATTAAATAAAAATGTAAAGCTAGCTATCATTATATATTATGATGCTTCTTTTTATGTTGTGTAGTTCAGTGCAATTTCTAGTGCTTTACTCACGATTTACTCTTGATATTCGCTATATGAAATAGCAGTTCATTTAATTCGCGTAAAATAACTAGAAGACTGTGAGTATCGTTTATAAGGAGGTGAATAGAATTGAATAAGTTGAAGAAGTAGTCTAGTATGAGGACAGGTCTATATTCTTTATTGTTGATTATACTTAACAAATTCAGCTCAATTTCCAAATTTCCAAGCTAGCAGAACGCAAGTAAATAACAAATTTTTCAGTCCAGAAGAAAGATTATCTTCGATAATGAGGAGACACAACTTTTTTTATCCTTCCTTCTGATTAAGATATTGCTAACAACATGCTTGCTTTTATCCATTACTTAAACTGAACAAAAATAGAAGTTATAAGTGAGGTTTATTAATAAGGAGAAGCTTAAAATATATGAGCAGGATTAAGTGCCAAGAACTTTTATAGAATCGTTCCTAAAGACTCCAGTAACTAAAAAGAAAAAATAGGTTAATTAATAATTGAGTATGGAATATCTAAGATTATTCTTCTCCTAAACGAAAACTACATTGAAGTATTCTAAAATGTAATAAAATACCCTTAAATATATAAAAAGGGATTAGCTCTATTGCTCAGCTTTAGATATTCTCGTTCCTTTTGGAAAAATTAGCTGCTAGTAAATGGACTAATTGGGTTCTAGTTTGGCGATAGAGTGACTTTGAATGAGGTAGAGTTTTAATTTTATTGCTTGGAACTCTCTTTAACCTCAGCTTTATAATATTTACCTTTTAATCTGAATTACAAAGAGAAACTATTGAGTCTTTAGTTTAAGATACTTAATGTTTAGAACTTTAAGCTAGTTTAGGTTGGAGTTATAAATGACCAAACCGTAGAAATATTTAAAGAGATAGTATGGCCGCCAAATACAACTGACATTCCTTCTCAAAACGAAAACGAGCTACTAATTTCGACAGTGCGTGACTATAACAATGCAGATGGTAGTTACATAAGCTGAGTAGATGGATATTACAAGGGAAGAGACTTTGGCTTTCACATGATAAATATCAGAGACGATATATTACCATATTACAAAATCAAGCCAACATATATTTATACAGGAGCAAGTGTATTTGACTAAGATTATGTTACGAGGGAATGATAAAAAATGAAGGATTAGTATGGCTTAATACACATTATTTCAGCAAGCAGTCAGCTCACTATATAATTATTGGAATTTTATGCGAAATCAAATTTCATAGTTCCTTTCACTTCTGGGGGAAACACAGCTCCTAGTTTATCTGATTCTAAACGATTTCCTTGGTATGTTAGGACAAAGCCAAGTTCAGCTTTTTAAGGATAAGTTTCTGCTTTATTATGTGTAAAGAACAACTGAAATAACATAGGGTTGGTTTATGCAGACTCTGCATGATCACTAGGTCTTTATGAAACATTCATGTAATAAGTCAAAAATTACGAAATCAAAATAGTCAATGAAAACTAGAAATTGGTAGACCCTTTAAGCAATGATAAAGAGTTAGCTTGGTAGACAATAGTAAGTGAAATATACTAAAAAACTAGAGTTATTATAATATTCCATTATGCAGAAGGAGCTTAATTAATCGTTGACTATTTATACTAACTAGGAGCTAGAGCTGGAGATTTTGAGATCTAAATTATAGCTTATTTATCTTCTGTGCTACAAGCTAACAATCCTAATGTAAATGAAGTTCTTCGAGGTGCTTTGGATAATACACCTTCAAGTTGAGTAGGAGAAACAGGCTAGATAATGAAAAAAGCATATGAGTTGTACTGAAATGAGGAGGCATCAAGTTTTGCTTCCTTTGAACTTGATTGTGCTCTTTTATGTGGATATGCTCTTGACCATGTAATTAACAATGGTGAAAATTACTTGGATGCTAATATTGTAATGCAAAGTATGAGAGAAGTAAAATTTACAGGATCAAGTGGAAAAATAAGCATTGAAATTGGGACAAATGATAGAGCTCCTCTAACTTAAGACATTACGAACTATAGAAAGTAGAATAAATCCTCAGAGTGATAAATGGCTTAAATAGGAAAATATTGTGTAACATGTAACGTTGTATGAGATTTTTAATACCCAATAATGTGAGGTAACGAACTCACTGAGAATGTGTGATAGTTTTAGGATTAATGAATAATGAACTGTCCTTTTAAAGATAAAGAGAGGAAATATTTTGATGATGGATAAAGAGTTGTTTTTATAGTAATGCTAATTATCGTTTTATGAATTAATCTACTGACAATTTGATACTTAATTAAAAGAAGAAAGTTCACAATTAAAAAATTAGAGATATAAGTCTTTATGTCGACAGTTGACTTTTACTATATTTTAATCGTTTTCATGGATGTCCTTTAGATAATCTCTATATCGCCTGATTTAGAAATATTTGGCAATAAAGTAGAATTTGTAAAATACTTCTTTAGGCTAGATTTAGTCAAGTTCCTGGGATGACCAAAAGACAATTAAATTTATAATCACGCTCTTGCTATTGGTATTACTTAGCTTTAAACACTTCAAGTTATTGCTATTTTATGTAGATGAGAATTTTCTAAGAAATGAGTATTGAGAAAAATAGGAATCATCGCTTATTACTCTATGCAAGTTATTTGCTAGTTCTTATACTTTCCTGTAGTTCTAAATCTCGTTGATGTCTTTGTATGTACTGAAGCTTATGACTAAAATAAAAATTCAAATCTGAGCTTCACTGAATCCTTCCACCATAAAGACTGCTATTGAAATTGCTGGAAAGATTCTCATCTATTCATGGTAGTTTTATGTTCCTTAAGTTTAGTATAATTCGTATCAACATCAATCGCATTTTGCTCAGTCTGATAAGAACTTTGAGGAAACATACTAAAAATAAGATACAAAAATAGTTTCAATACTCTTCTCCTCTTATTTAAAGCGCTATTCATTGCTAACTTTATTTGCTTTCAAGAAAGGTATAAGAAGCTTCACAGTATACTTTATCTATTTCTGAACGTACTCTTTCCAATAGTATCAAAATAGTGAAATCATAGTAACTACGTTAGAATAAACATATTAAGGATAATCTTATAGCTGTGTGCGATTTACAACGCTTGCTTAATACTAGCTAGAGTTTACTGTGAGGACTAATTCTCTAAGAAGATCTACATTATTTTGCTTTTTTTAGGCATTTTCTTATTAATCTTAGTTGGACTGTTCCTACAATTGAAGTCTCCTAACCTTCTAATTACTCAGTCTATTAGTAAAGTGGAGATCTTCAGATGAGCCTTTTAGCTTAAACCCTCAGACTAGCTGATTAAAAATTTCATAAGACAGCAGGATATTAATAAGAGCATTAGGAAAGCGCAGACCTAAGAGCAGCTAAACTCTCCAGATTACTTACTAAAGCTTGAACATTAATCAACAAAAAACTTTTAGAAAAATAAAACTTTCTAAAGCTAACGCTTTGACGCAGTTTATTTGGGCTAGTCATTTATTGGTTCTAGTATCAAAAATGAAATTACCTTTGCTAAACTAGAAGGAACTGTAAATTTAAATGACTCTAAGTAAAATGTTAAGCATTTCTAGTAGAACGCAACTCTAGACGAAGTTACTCTTTCTCCAGTTAAAAAAGAGAAAGCGGAGAGTTAGGAAGGAAATATAGAGGAAATAAAAGTTATTAAAAACAACTTTTTTGAAAAGGAAGATAGTTTAGAGTATGTTACTACTGAGTAGCTAAAGGTTAATGAGATATAGCTTATAAGAGAAAATACCAAAATGGATCTATTCATTACTGATTAATAATTGTAGAACTTTGTTAAAGTGAAGAATAAGTAATCCAATCTTGAAGTTAGTGATGTGATTTGAGAATCGAAAGCGCCAATCAAAAATACTCAACTGTTTTGCATTTTTAATTAGGTTAAATGATAAAGTTATTAGATTCTTTCATTGCTTAATTTCAAGTACTAGTTAAAAAATTAATATGGAGTAATCAAATTAACAACGTAATCAACTTTTAAAATGAAGAAGTTTCACAAAAAAGAAAAAGTATTATTAATATAAAAGCTAAGTCTAAGCCAACTTTAAGAGTTTTAAAAATAAGTTAGTAGCATTTAGATATTTAAGGAACATTTTGTGAATTAAAGTTTGTGGCAAATAAATAATTTAACTGATGCTTAAGCTGTCTTACTTGCCTATTCCTTTACTAGAGAAATCTTTATGATTTAAAAATTTACTATAATGAGATGCTTTAATGGTAATTACACATCAATTAAAGTCAACTTAGTAAACTTCTATATACTCATTAAAATTTAGAATTTATATCTTTGAAGATAGTTATTGAAGAATATAGCTCTATGTGATAAGTATTGCATAATAGAAAATTAAAATATCTATATAATATAAATCTAAAGTCTAGCAAGGTTATTTAGCTTTATATAAGAATAGATTTAGTAAGGATAGTTTAAAATTATTAGATATAATCAGTTGCTATTTATTCTTTATTACTCCTTCTACTTGTTAAATTAAACTTCTTTCATTTTTTATAAATTCTAAGTTAGATCTCTTTGTATGAAGATTGAAATTATATATTAAGAGTGTTTAAGGTTGGTAGTTATAAGAATGATATCAAGAGAATAGAATGAAATGCTAGTTTAAATCTTGTTTAAATTTATTTATACTCTCACACTTTGAAAGATAGCTAAGCTCAGCTCTTTATAATAATCTGTCTAAGCAACTGATAAATAAAGTGAAGAAGGCAAGAAAAATAGTGTCTTTCATTTATCCTTAGTAATGGATATGTAATTTCGATCCCTTTTTTCATTATTTAACTTTAAGATTATGATGTCTAATAAAAGATTTTTTCAGAAGCATCCTTCAATTAAAATGTAACAAAAGTATCTCTAAACCAAAAAATTTTTAAAGCTTAAATGATTTTTCCCCTAAAATTGCTTAAGAAAATAAAAATAGAAAGATATTATAGCTAGGAAACTCATCCAGAAGGAATATAGCATTGTATAAATTTAGAAAATAAGATTGTATTTTATGTGTCGAGGCATTAGCCAAAAGGTATAAAAGTGGTAATTATTCTTTATTTCATTTGTCTGCTACTTTTATTATTATACTTAGTTCTAGAAAAGCTATTTGCTTATATTCTTTTTTTCTTTAAAGCTCTACTAAGTGTAATTAAAACCACATATCAACTAAAATTTAACGAAACATAGACAATGGTAGCATTCTAAACGACATACATCAATATTTTATCTAAATGAGTTACTATCATCAAGTTTAGCAATTGTAAATTTAAAGCAGCTTGGTGAGCAGTAAGTTTGCCTCTTTATAGTTGATTTTAAGAATACAAGCATAATGAATTTTATCTTTATAAGTAGTTCCTTTATTTGGTTAGTCTGTTTTAAATTCCTCAATATTAAGTTAATTAAATATTCCTTCTAGATTTTCTTGTGAGTTTGATATATTTAGAAACACTTGCTTAAAGATATATACCTAGTACTAATAACCCTAGTTATCTAAGATAGTTTTATAAAACTCAGCCATATCTCTAGAATAAACTAACTTTCTTATCTTCTCTATTATAGATGCTGCCTATAAATGATTAGCTTCATAATTTACTATTCTAACTCCTACTTTACTACTATCTCTTTAAGCTAAAGTTAAACTAAATAGAAGGTTTTAAGATAATAGATTTGCTTAAGAAGAATTCTTGCTATAATAATGGATAGACTAACTAAATCAAGCGCTAATAATCACTAATACCTACTACATCGACAAGAGTATTTGTAATTAACTATCTACTTTATTAAACCAAATATATTTATACAACTTTAAATAAAAGTCACTATACTAGTATTTTATCAAGCTTAAGAAGCTAAATATAAGAAGTACTTATAAAACTTATCGCAGACAAATCAGGTAATAAAGTAATAGAAGTCAGTTATGCAGGTTTATATGCAGGTCTATATATTTATTATGGGAAGAAATTTTAAAGGTTACAAGCTAATCTATGCATATAATAGCCATCAAGCTAAATTTTAAATGGAATATTACTATAGCTATTAAAAGTTATTTAGGGTATTTAGGATTCTTTTTTATATATAAGTGAATTTAGTCAGCTTAAGAATCTTAAGTTCCAAATGTCCTTTATCAGATATCACTGAAACTTTATAATTATCATCTATTGTAGCATAATCAGACAATTTAGACTAGGTATTATAGCAGCATTATCTACTCTTAGTAATATAACTCTCAATCTAATCTTTTTACTTTTCGCTATTAATATAGAGTACCTAGTTTTTAATTGAAGTATTAGAGAAGTTATATTAGTATAAGCTGCTTTAATAGTGCTATACTATAAAAAATGAATATTAAGTGTTTATTCTATCTTTACGCTTTTGCTTACTCTATAGAATTATTCCTATCAGTTGAAACCAAATAAGTAGTCTATTAGTATTTAGATGAATGATACCTTTGCACCACTTTAATTATAATTTGGCTTTACTTATGATTAGGGTTTACTATGTGATGAGACTATTTAGAAGAACAATGATGGTATAAGCATCTAGGACTAAAGTTCTTTAACTACCTTAATCATTTTGTAGCTTAGCATTATATGGATAGAACTAATCTACCTCAGTAAATAGCCCAGAGTCTTGAGCTTTGGATGTTTGTCTTTTTGGCGTATTAATGTTTATAGGCATTTTTAGTATTGTTCATTATATGGAAAATAACAGAATAGAAATAGTAAGATAGAGATAATTAAGATCTACAATCTCCTTTACTAGAATATGAATAGAGTTTAGGGGGAAAACTAAGATATAGAACATTAGAATGGAATGAGTCAGTTAGAAATAGATCAAATAAGAGTAACCTATCAGTTATCATATGAAGAAAACTGTACTATCTGTCATGAGAAAATGGAAAAACGATAAGCTATTTCTACATTAAATTGCAGTCATAATTTCCACTTTTACTGTATAAGTGAATGGCTTTCTATTAACTCTATATGTCCTATCTGTAGAAAGGATTAGAGAGAATCTTAGTTTGACTAAAGAAATAAGTTTGCTGCTTGTTAATACTTTTTATTAGTTTATTATATCTACCAAAATAAATGTAACACTAGTAAAAAGTCTTATCAATAACTATAAATAGCCCTAAGCTCCACTTTTCTTCAATTAATTTCTTTTCTATACTTAAAACTTAAAGTTTAAATATGATACACATTAGAATCATAAGAGGGTAAGTAAGCTAGTTTTAAGAGTAGAAGTATATTTTAAGCAAATTATTCTCAAGTTTCTCGTATATTTAATATAGATTTGGATGCTTAAGACTAAAATATAATGAGAGAGAGATCTTTTATGAAGAAAGAGACTTGAAATAGAAAGTAAAATTGATTCTTTATTTTAAGGGATTAGAACATTGGTCTTTAAATCTAACCATCATTTCTTACTGTTCATTCAACTACTTCAGTTTATCTTTTCAAGAGAATCAGTTTTAGTCATTTGCGCTAGTTACAGTTTATATTTCAAAACTGGGGAAAATAGCTGGCACTATAGAGTATTTTATATCCTAAATGAATATTTATCTTTTAGCTTAATTTGAATAAATCTTATTTTAAGCTTATAATACATATATCTATTAACATGACTTTGGAAAGGTAAAGCATGTCTAATAAATAAAATACTTCAACTTTACTTTAAATGGGGAAGGTTTAGAGTATTTAGCTAAGACTTATTCAATATGGATTAAATTCATAAAAGAGTCTTAGAAGCAGATTTTAAAGAAAAGCATTTTATTTTTTAACTCTAAAAGCTGTGAAAAAAGTGTTAAAGATTGATTAAATAATACTTATTTAGTTACCATAAAATAGGTTTTTCTTATTGTTGTCATTTCTTTAAATGTAAGCTTAAACTAACTATATATATCTTACTAACTTCTCCTCATTAAAATCTAATGTAACTATCTTCTATTTTAGCTATTATCATAATTATTAAAGGTATTTAGATTTAAATAAGAATAGGTTCTAAAACTTGATATATAACAAATATGAATGCACTGTGCTTAAGCTTTATTTTGCTGTCCCCTGTTCTTAATTGAATCCTTCTTTAGCATTTGTTCTTTTAGTATTATCTCTATCTACTCAGATATCTGATACATATGATCTACTTTGCTCTTATAGCTGTCTTACTTATGAATAGTTTGTAAGCCATTTTGTATTAAAGTAGAAGATCAAGATTGGTATGGAAACCTCTTATTAAAGTTCTTAAACTACTTGAATAGCCTTTTAGCCTGATACTATATGAATACTTAGCACTTATTTAAGGACTTATAGAACTATCTTCGACTTTTAATGGTTAACTTTTTAATATACCAATGCTTCCAATTCCTAGTTATTCTATTCCTTATTTTAAATAAAGGAGAATAGGATACTAGAAGAAGGTTAGACCCTTTAACTTTCTTTATTATAAAATGACTAAGATATGGAAAATAACGGGATATGTAGAATGTAAGTAGGTATGACGTAATGGGAGATAACTAAGATATAAAAAGCTGACCAAGTTAAAGAAGAGAACTGTGCAATTTGTCATGATTTAATGGTAAAAGGTCAAGTGATTTTGAAATTAAAGTGTAGTCATAATTTCCACTTTACCTGTATAAGTGAATGACTTTATATTAAAGCTGAATGTCCTATTTGTAGGAAGGATCAAGAGAAGAATAAGCAGAATGAAGAATGGTAGATTAGGCTAATAAAAGGCTTAGATATTATCTTAGTTAATAAAAAGAGCGAAGATATTGGTTAATATTAGAACTGACTAATGACAATATAGTCTATCTAACCTAAATCTTATCTCTAACTTTATTTTTCGTTAGATCAAAAATATAATAGCTTTGATGACTCCTTTATAGTTTAAATGTATACCTATAAACTAATATCTAATATGAAGTATATATAAATAACCTTTACTTCTATATTAATGAAATAATAAAAAGACTTAAGTAATATTAGCAAGTTTATATTTGAAATAGTATAAATCTCCAACTATAGGAGATATCTAGGGAAGTGTATATAATATTAAATACTCTCAATGGAGTATATATCATTATCTATACTTCAGTAATTATAATAAAGAATATAGCTAGATTTAATCATTTATACATATAGGTGATGCTTATGAGGTATTTAATAAGAGTGTCTATTAAGATCTAATATTTGCCTATTTTGAAGATTGAAGATATGAGTATATCAATTCTGCTTATAATAGAGATGCATAGTATAAATTTTAGGTTTATAACAGGCTATTTTCTTTAATTTAGAAAGAGGCTCAATAGTTATTTAAGTCATTTTAAAAAAAATGTTCTAGTAAAAGATAAAGTAATCAAGTGTTTCAGTTCTGAATTTCTACTAAATTAGGAGCCTTTTCTTTTTGATTATTTCTACATATAGGACAATGAGAGTTCATAGAAAGCCATTTGTTTATGCAAGGAGTATGAAAATAGTGTTCAACCAACTTAAAACGGAAATAACTTGCTTCTATTCCATTTTTTCGTTACAAATAGAGCATTCTTCTTCAGTCTATAATAGCTTCAATTTTCTTAATAGTCTCCAGTTCCTCTTCAGTCATTCCTTACTATTCCCTTGGAATAAAATTATAATGATCATGGTAATTTAATAATAGAGGCAAGTTAAGCTCTAAACTAGATATAAGTTCCTAATATCGTCTTTTGTATTTATCTAATAGCAGTGAACACGATAATTGAAGAAACGCATTAGAATATTAGAACATATGAAAATCACTATTATAGCTGCTCCTAATCTCTTCACATAGGTTTCTGGAAAGTCCATGATAAAGAATACAATACAATAGGTATAAAAGTAGGAAAAATACTTTTAAAAAGTTATGCAGATGTAAGCCCTTTAATATTGAAAGGATGAACACAGATTACTATAGTATGTCACCAATGATAGAGAAATAAAGCAAAGATAGTTCAGAAGTATCACTTGTTGGTTATGAAATTTAGAAATAATAAAGTACCTAAAACTAGTAGGGAGTCTATTATTGCTTGTATTTAGATCAGAGCTTCTAATCACCAAGACAACATACTATTATTTATTAAAAATAACTAGATTTATAGTAAGCTAGATATAGAACTTTTATATTAAAAGCCTAAATGTTTAATTATCTTTAAGATACTTTGAAGTATTAGTCTAAGTCTTTGCTAAGTAAGGCAATAAATAGCTAGTCAGCTAATAAAAAATCTTGCTTTTAAGCAAAAATCGCTTTATTAAAAATAAAGTTATCAAGTACTATAAAGAATGATGAATATTTATCTTCTTTAGGTAAAATATTAGATTTATTAGTTAAGCTAAAAACAATAGCCTATGCTAGCCCTTAGCATTCTTTATAGCTTTAAGTTAATAAATCTTTAAAGAAAATTGAGAAGAGCAAATTTCCCAATTTAGAGAGTTGCTTTAAAATAATAATTACAAACTGAAATGGAAATATTAAGTTGGTTGTTAGTTTCATTTTAAATTTATTGTGAAAAATGAAATAATTAATTTATTTTTTCAAAATAGTTAGCTAACATTTTTTCTTTGAACACTTTTCTTGAAAAACTTCTGCATCTACTCGGACTGCAACTAACTCTGCTCTTCTAACTATTTTATTCTATCTCTATACATCCTTTTGTTTTCTGTCGCCTCTTTGAGTTGAGTATCCCATTTTTACTGATTTAAGTTATGCTACCATAATCACCAAATGTTTCTAACTAAGGTGTACTTTGACTGATATGCTAATAAACTTTCATTCACAGAGTGTATACTCCCTTGCTCCATTATTTTTGCCTACAACTCCCCATAAGCTTCACTTGTTTTTGTTTAATCTTTTGCATATATAGTTTACAGACTTATTCGTAAAATAAGATTTAAGCTATTAAGCTTCTTCTTTTTCAACCTTCTCAACCTTCTCAATCTTTGTAATTTTTACTTCACACTTTACAGTTCCTAAGTTCTGAGATTTTCTTAAATTGTTAAATTTGCTTCTTAAAAGCCTGTTAAATCTTCGGAGTTTCGTTTTATTCTCATTATCCATTTTAAAAGTTGAATTTGACTGATTCTCCTTGTTATCTTTCTAGTACTTTCGAAATATCGAAGTAAACAGACTATGACCTTCTTTCTATTTTTTTCTTTCTGGTTGCTCTTCCTTTTATCTACAATTTAAGCTTTTAACTCCGCTTTTGCTTCAATAGGAACTAACGATCTTCTGAGCTTCTAGCATCAATTATATGAAGAAGACTATATAAAAAGACTGTCTCTTCTAAAATCTTTGGTACTTATTAGTTTAGTCTCAGTCTGAATAATTCTAGAAAATAGTGTAAGTCTAGAAGCAGGCAGCACATACTTCTACCTTATCATGCAGCGTCCATTTATTTAGCGACTTCTTATCTACAGCAACATGCTATTTCCATACTTTTATAAACATAGAGTTAGGGTTTTTTCTCTCATTAGCTATAGCAAGTTTAAGTATCTAGTAAAACTTTCTACTTATTATAGGGGATTCCATTTAGCTCTTTTTACTGCTAGTTGTCAAGGCTAAGAAGATCATGAACTGAAGAAATTAAAACATCATCTTTAGAGTTAACAATTGAGCTGTATATTTCAGGTCTGACTTGTAGCACATTTAAAAAATCACAGTAGTCACCATGGCATTTTTTTATCTTTCAAAGCTTATTAGGAGTGATAGTAAAAACTTACGTACTTATGTTTTGAACTTTAATAATCCATCATTAGCCGTTAGTGTCTTGGATGAAATCTATACATAGGGATTCTATCTTAAACTTGGGATATAATCACCTGTTCAAATAGTTGCTTAGACTTTAAAAAGCTTCTTCTATGAGATTCTAATTATTCACATTTTTAGCCTCATAACATAGCACATTTTGAGTGTTTCAAATGTCAACGCAAAATTATTCCTTGAGTATACATCCATCAGTAGTTGTATAGCAACTAAACTCAGGAGTTTACAGGATTTTTTTATTAGACTTTCTTCCTTTGATGCAAAAAACTAGAAGCTCCTTCATTTACCGGTGACAGATTTTTCTTTTTCTTACTTTCTTCCTTTTAATCAACTTAATGTAAGAAATTAGCTATGTGTTGCTAAGCCTTTCCATCCATTCTTGGTTGATTTGAAAGAACTAGTAATGTGATACTTCCATTACGTCATGAAGCTCTTACTTTTGAAGCTGTTAGGCCCTTAGGAAAGATAAACTTCTGTATAATACATGAAGTACGAACCTTAGAAGAGGAATCTCTTATGTATTTTGGATAGATAAGTAGATGGAATTATCAAAGCAAGTTAAGACTTAAGTTTGCTTTACTCTTTGAAATCTATTAGATGAGCAAACTACATACTCTGTAAACTAAATAGCTGCTGGAACTTCAACATTAACAGGGTTGAAATATGAACAACTTGACTTCATCCTTTTAAAAGCTCTATCAATATCTCAAACATTAATACCTTCCTAAAATTGAATTTCCTTCTCAGAAGAAAGATGCATGGGTTTTTAGAATCCAAATCCTATGATAATTGATTCAGGTATTGGAAGCTTAATTTACTGTATTTTAGACATTTTGTATAGAGTATGGTAAAAGAAGTGCTAGGTTGAAATTAGAGCTACTAATTAAGGATGACTATCCATATCATTATACTCAATTTACTAGTTACCTACCATCTCCATTGCTTTTTTGAGACTAGCTGCATGCAATTTGGTTATATTTCTATGGATCTTTCAACGAACTTTCTTTATTATCAGTTTACTGAGTAATTACTTACCTTTATTACTCAAAACTGCAATGTAAGTAATGCATTTTCCTTATATTGGACATAAGTCAGATACTAGATTCTTTAACAGTTGGTAAAATACCATTTTTACTAGCCTGCTCAATAACTTTGGAGAATGAGACATCATAAGTTCATTTTTAGAGATGATTCTCTATCCATTTACAAAATCCTTGCTTGACTCACTAATATTTTCGAGACTCATCATACTAAGCTAATATCTGATCAAACTCTCGTATTTTAAGCGTGTAAACATTCATAAGTCATTTTTTCATTTTCATTATATCTTTGTAGTTCCTTGTTTTCCATATACTTATTATCCTCTCATTGCTTTTAATTTACATAGTTTAGGGTAAATCTTTTCAGATATGTGACTAACAAATTTTCCCTTCACTTTTGCTTTTCTTTCTTCCTATTTCTTCATTAAGGAATTTTCTTTAGCTTTAGCTTTTTCTTTTTTGAAGGCTGCATAGAATTTAGCGATTTCAATTTTATTAATTTTAACTTCAAAGAAAATTACCTAAAGCTGCAAGCTAGTTAGTTCCAAATTTAAAAGGTTTTAACAAATATAATAATAAGATTTAAAAAATAGGCAAACTTACTTAGAACCAACAATTAGCATAACTCTTAGTACCATTCAGGGACAAAAAAAGATAACAAAAATATCAGAAGGAAAAAGATAGAAGATTTGATAGAGAATATATTGGGAATGCATAAAGCAAAGGATTATATGAGATATGTTGCATAAGCAACGATAGACATTGCTATTACTGAAGCTTATTTTATTTGTAACTATATAAAAACTATAGAGAAAGTTATTCCTTTAAAAAAATTAAACTTAAATAGGATAAACTTTAGAATAAAAAATTTGATTTCTTTATATATAAATTAAGAGAGCTTAACTATGAAAGGTTAAATAGTAATAATTAAAGAAAATATTCCAACTAATTAAGGTTTTTAAATTAGTAGTCAAAATAATTTTGTAATCAGAAGATCAAATGGAATCATTAATTGAGATGGAAAATATTCGAATGCTTTAAAGAAACCTTGTCTGAATAAATATTTAATTAATAAAGATTTCAAAATAAATATATCGCTTTCAATTTTCCTTTCTCAAATTGATTTGAATCAAATTAAAATAATCAAATGGACAAATAAATATATCATTTAAATTAAGCAAAAGAGGTTAAAAAGCATAGAACACTTCTTAATTATATCGTCTTTTAGGCTAAAGACTTAATGGGAAGTATGAAATAATTATTTTATTTCTGTTCTCATAAAAAAAGATTCTGCTTCAGGAATAAATTATCATGATTTTATGTATTTTTGCATTAGATTTATTTAAATGGTTATGCTTCCTTATTTTTCGTTATAATTTAATCAAAAGTGATAAATTATTTACTCATTTAACACTTCCAAACAATTTCTGTGGTTTAAATGAAGCTGCTTTGTGATCTATTTAGAGTTAAAAATAGAATTTTATATATTTTCTTATATCA
This sequence comes from Loxodes magnus, assembly GCA_946699065.1. Classification (NCBI taxonomy): domain Eukaryota; phylum Ciliophora; class Karyorelictea; order Loxodida; family Loxodidae; genus Loxodes; species Loxodes magnus. The sequence goes on from CAMPDV010001196.1 coordinate 126,045, forward strand.
ATTTTCTCTCTGTTTACGCATTTTTTCATATATTAAATAAAATATTATTATGTTGAATATAATCATATAAAAATATCTTTGATTCTACATTAAGATACTTATACTCTTATCTGGGAATCAATTGATGGAGTTGCTTAAAATATTTCCTTTTAATAGTAGCAAATTTGATTATCCTACTTTAACTTAGCCATGGTAATATTTATCACATTTAAATCTTATATTATTTTTTATTATTTATGATTGCTAATTTAATGCGTGAATATCCTCTTAGTTTCAATTTAATTTTAAATTTCCATCCCACTAAGTTAAATCAAAATACCTAGATCTAGTTATATAATTGAAAACTTCAATTTTAAACTAATATTCATTTAAATTGGAAAGATTAACTGTCTACAAGTATCCTATACAAGGTTACTTAAGATTAGTAAGTTTATTACAATTTCTAACTTTTAATATCTTGATTTAGAGCTGTATAATGCTGAGATAATTAATAGAAAGCCAGGTTTTTTTATTAGTATTTCGTTTTGTTAATTACGCTATTGAAGATACCATTTCTTACATTATAGTATCCAATTTTCTTGCTTCTATCCTATTTACTAGTATCTCAGCCTTTCTCTTGTATATTTCTATAGAATAATAGGTTCAAGCATATATTCTAAAGTGGGTTGCATATCTAATTATTAGAATGAAATAATTTCTCTTATATATTCCTATATAAACTATATCATTATAATGCTTAAAAGAAAACAGAGATATAGGAAGGAAAGTTATAAATAGCAAATTGACTAATATGACTTTTAAGAGAAATTTAGAATATGGTAAGTTATTATTAACTAGCTTAAGTAGAGATTATATTTATTAAAATCAATCAGGTAGCTTTATTTTATGATTCTTCTTCCAAAATGTCTATATTTTGTAGCTTGTATTTGATTTATC
>CAMPDV010001197.1:0-125473 GCA_946699065.1 Loxodes magnus
TTGCTTTTCTTATTCACTTTTCTTATCATTCTTTTAAACTTCTTAAAACTTTCAAATTTATAAACTGATCTTCAGACTCTTTAACTTGCTTTTCTTATCATTCTTTTAAACATCTTAAAACTTTCAAATACATAAACTGATCTTCAGACTCTTTTACTTGCTTTTCTTATTCACTTTTCTTATCATTCTTTTAAACTTCTTAAAACTTTCAAATGCATAAACTGATCTTCAGACTCTTTTACTTGCTTTTCTTATTCACTTTTCTTATCATTCTTTTAAACTTCTTAAAACTTTCAAATTAATAAACTAATCTTCAGACTCTTTTACTTGCTTTTCTTATCATTCTTTTAAACATCTTAAAACTTTCAAATGCATAAACTGATCTTCAGACTCTTTTACTTGCTTTTCTTATTCACTTTTCTTATCATTCTTTTAAACTTCTTACAACTTTCAAATACATAAACTGATCTTCAGACTCTTTTACTTGCTTTTCTTATTCACTTTTCTTATCATTCTTTTAAACTTCTTAAAACTTTCAAATACATAAACTGATCTTCAGACTCTTTTACTTGCTTTTCTTATTCACTTTTCTTATCATTCTTTTAAACTTCTTAAAACTTTCAAATGCATAAACTGATCTTCAGACTCTTTTACTTGCTTTTCTTATTCACTTTTCTTATCATTCTTTTAAACTTCTTAAAACTTTCAAATTAATAAACTAATCTTCAGACTCTTTTACTTGCTTTTCTTATCATTCTTTTAAACATCTTAAAACTTTCAAATGCATAAACTGATCTTCAGACTCTTTTACTTGCTTTTCTTATTCACTTTTCTTATCATTCTTTTAAACTTCTTACAACTTTCAAATACATAAACTGATCTTCAGACTCTTTTACTTGCTTTTCTTATTCACTTTTCTTATCATTCTTTTAAACTTCTTAAAACTTTCAAATGCATAAACTGATCTTCAGACTCTTTTACTTGCTTTTCTTATTCACTTTTCTTATCATTCTTTTAAACTTCTTAAAACTTTCAACTTAATAAACTGATCTTAAGAATCTTTTGCTTGCTTTTCTTATCATTCTTTTAAACATCTTAAAACTTTCAAATACATAAACTGATCTTCAGACTCTTTTACTTGCTTTTCTTATTCACTTTTCTTATCATTCTTTTAAACTTCTTAAAACTTTCAAATGCATAAACTGATCTTCAGACTCTTTTACTTGCTTTTCTTATTCACTTTTCTTATCATTCTTTTAAACTTCTTAAAACTTTCAAATTAATAAACTAATCTTCAGACTCTTTTACTTGCTTTTCTTATCATTCTTTTAAACATCTTAAAACTTTCAAATGCATAAACTGATCTTCAGACTCTTTTACTTGCTTTTCTTATTCACTTTTCTTATCATTCTTTTAAACTTCTTACAACTTTCAAATACATAAACTGATCTTCAGACTCTTTTACTTGCTTTTCTTATTCACTTTTCTTATCATTCTTTTAAACTTCTTAAAACTTTCAAATACATAAACTGATCTTCAGACTCTTTTACTTGCTTTTCTTATTCACTTTTCTTATCATTCTTTTAAACTTCTTAAAACTTTCAAATGCATAAACTGATCTTCAGACTCTTTTACTTGCTTTTCTTATTCACTTTTCTTATCATTCTTTTAAACTTCTTAAAACTTTCAAATTAATAAACTAATCTTCAGACTCTTTTACTTGCTTTTCTTATCATTCTTTTAAACATCTTAAAACTTTCAAATGCATAAACTGATCTTCAGACTCTTTTACTTGCTTTTCTTATTCACTTTTCTTATCATTCTTTTAAACTTCTTACAACTTTCAAATACATAAACTGATCTTCAGACTCTTTTACTTGCTTTTCTTATTCACTTTTCTTATCATTCTTTTAAACTTCTTAAAACTTTCAAATACATAAACTGATCTTCAGACTCTTTTACTTGCTTTTCTTATTCACTTTTCTTATCATTCTTTTAAACTTCTTAAAACTTTCAAATGCATAAACTGATCTTCAGACTCTTTTACTTGCTTTTCTTATTCACTTTTCTTATCATTCTTTTAAACTTCTTAAAACTTTCAAATACATAAACTGATCTTCAGACTCTTTTACTTGCTTTTCTTATTCACTTTTCTTATCATTCTTTTAAACTTCTTAAAACTTTCAAATGCATAAACTGATCTTAAGACTCTTTTACTTGCTTTTCTTATTCACTTTTCTTATCATTCTTTTAAACTTCTTAAAACTTTCAAATACATAAACTGATCTTAAGACTCTTTTACTTGCTTTTCTTATCATTCTTTTAAACTTCTTAAAACTTTTAAATACATAAACTGATCTTAAGACTCTTTTACTTGCTTTTCTTATCATTCTTTTAAACATCTTAAAATTTTCAAATTAATAAACTGATCTTAAGAATCTTTTACTTGCTTTTCTTATTCACTTTTCTTATCATTCTTTTAAACTTCTTAAAACTTTCAAATTTATAAACTGATCTTCAGACTCTTTTACTTGCTTTTCTTATCATTCTTTTAAACATCTTAAAACTTTCAAATACATAAACTGATCTTCAGACTCTTTTACTTGCTTTTCTTATTCACTTTTCTTATCATTCTTTTAAACTTCTTACAACTTTCAAATACATAAACTGATCTTCAGACTCTTTTACTTGCTTTTCTTATTCACTTTTCTTATCATTCTTTTAAACTTCTTAAAACTTTCAAATACATAAACTGATCTTCAGACTCTTTTACTTGCTTTTCTTATTCACTTTTCTTATCATTCTTTTAAACTTCTTACAACTTTCAAATACATAAACTGATCTTCAGACTCTTTTACTTGCTTTTCTTATTCACTTTTCTTATCATTCTTTTAAACTTCTTAAAACTTTCAACTTAATAAACTGATCTTAAGAATCTTTTGCTTGCATTTCTTATTCACTTTTCTTATCATTCTTTTAAACTTCTTAAAACTTTCAAATTTATAAACTGATCTTCAGACTCTTTTACTTGCTTTTCTTATTCACTTTTCTTATCATTCTTTTAAACTTCTTAAAACTTTCAAATTTATAAACTGATCTTCAGACTCTTTAACTTGCTTTTCTTATCATTCTTTTAAACATCTTAAAACTTTCAAATACATAAACTGATCTTCAGAATCTTTTACTTGCTTTTCTTATCATTCTTTTAAACATCTTAAAACTTTCAAATTAATAAACTGATTTTCAGAATCTTTTACTTGCTTTTCTTATTCACTTTTCTTATCATTCTTTTAAACTTCTTAAAACTTTCAAATTTATAAACTGATCTTCAGACTCTTTTACTTGCTTTTCTTATTCACTTTTCTTATCATTCTTTTAAACTTCTTAAAACTTTCAAATTTATAAACTGATCTTCAGACTCTTTAACTTGCTTTTCTTATCATTCTTTTAAAAATCTTAAAACTTTCAAATACATAAACTGATCTTAAGACTCTTTTACTTGCTTTTCTTATCATTCTTTTAAACATCTTAAAACTTTCAAATTAATAAACTGATCTTCAGAATCTTTTACTTGCTTTTCTTATTCACTTTTCTTATCATTCTTTTAAACTTCTTAAAACTTTCAAATACATAAACTGATCTTCAGACTCTTTTACTTGCTTTTCTTATTCACTTTTCTTATCATTCTTTTAAACTTCTTACAACTTTCAAATACATAAACTGATCTTCAGACTCTTTTACTTGCTTTTCTTATTCACTTTTCTTATCATTCTTTTAAACTTCTTAAAACTTTCAACTTAATAAACTGATCTTAAGAATCTTTTGCTTGCATTTCTTATTCACTTTTCTTATCATTCTTTTAAACTTCTTAAAACTTTCAAATTTATAAACTGATCTTCAGACTCTTTTACTTGCTTTTCTTATTCACTTTTCTTATCATTCTTTTAAACTTCTTAAAACTTTCAAATTTATAAACTGATCTTCAGACTCTTTAACTTGCTTTTCTTATCATTCTTTTAAACATCTTAAAACTTTCAAATACATAAACTGATCTTCAGAATCTTTTACTTGCTTTTCTTATCATTCTTTTAAACATCTTAAAACTTTCAAATTAATAAACTGATCTTCAGAATCTTTTACTTGCTTTTCTTATTCACTTTTTTTATCATTCTTTTAAACTTCTTAAAACTTTCAAATTTATAAACTGATCTTCAGACTCTTTTACTTGCTTTTCTTATTCACTTTTCTTATCATTCTTTTAAACTTCTTAAAACTTTCAAATTTATAAACTGATCTTCAGACTCTTTAACTTGCTTTTCTTATCATTCTTTTAAAAATCTTAAAACTTTCAAATACATAAACTGATCTTAAGACTCTTTTACTTGCTTTTCTTATCATTCTTTTAAACATCTTAAAACTTTCAAATTAATAAACTGATCTTCAGAATCTTTTACTTGCTTTTCTTATTCACTTTTCTTATCATTCTTTTAAACTTCTTAAAACTTTCAAATTTATAAACTGATCTTCAGACTCTTTTACTTGCTTTTCTTATCATTCTTTTAAACATCTTAAAACTTTCAAATACATAAACTGATCTTCAGACTCTTTTACTTGCTTTTCTTATTCACTTTTCTTATCATTCTTTTAAACTTCTTAAAACTTTCAAATTTATAAACTGATCTTCAGACTCTTTTACTTGCTTTTCTTATTCACTTTTCTTATCATTCTTTTAAACTTCTTACAACTTTCAAATACATAAACTGATCTTCAGACTCTTTTACTTGCTTTTCTTATTCACTTTTCTTATCATTCTTTTAAACTTCTTACAACTTTCAAATACATAAACTGATCTTCAGACTCTTTTACTTGCTTTTCTTATTCACTTTTCTTATCATTCTTTTAAACTTCTTAAAACTTTCAACTTAATAAACTGATCTTCAGACTCTTTAACTTGCTTTTCTTATCATTCTTTTAAAAATCTTAAAACTTTCAAATACATAAACTGATCTTAAGACTCTTTTACTTGCTTTTCTTATCATTCTTTTAAACATCTTAAAACTTTCAAATTAATAAACTGATCTTCAGAATCTTTTACTTGCTTTTCTTATTCACTTTTCTTATCATTCTTTTAAACTTCTTAAAACTTTCAAATTTATAAACTGATCTTCAGACTCTTTTACTTGCTTTTCTTATCATTCTTTTAAACATCTTAAAACTTTCAAATACATAAACTGATCTTCAGACTCTTTTACTTGCTTTTCTTATCATTCTTTTAAACTTCTTACAACTTTCAAATACATAAACTGATCTTCAGACTCTTTTACTTGCTTTTCTTATTCACTTTTCTTATCATTCTTTTAAACTTCTTAAAACTTTCAACTTAATAAACTGATCTTAAGAATCTTTTGCTTGCATTTCTTATTCACTTTTCTTATCATTCTTTTAAACTTCTTAAAACTTTCAAATTTATAAACTGATCTTCAGACTCTTTTACTTGCTTTTCTTATTCACTTTTCTTATCATTCTTTTAAACTTCTTAAAACTTTCAAATTTATAAACTGATCTTCAGACTCTTTAACTTGCTTTTCTTATCATTCTTTTAAACATCTTAAAACTTTCAAATACATAAACTGATCTTCAGAATCTTTTACTTGCTTTTCTTATCATTCTTTTAAACATCTTAAAACTTTCAAATTAATAAACTGATCTTCAGAATCTTTTACTTGCTTTTCTTATTCACTTTTCTTATCATTCTTTTAAACTTCTTAAAACTTTCAAATTTATAAACTGATCTTCAGACTCTTTTACTTGCTTTTCTTATTCACTTTTCTTATCATTCTTTTAAACTTCTTAAAACTTTCAAATTTATAAACTGATCTTCAGACTCTTTAACTTGCTTTTCTTATCATTCTTTTAAAAATCTTAAAACTTTCAAATACATAAACTGATCTTAAGACTCTTTTACTTGCTTTTCTTATCATTCTTTTAAACATCTTAAAACTTTCAAATTAATAAACTGATCTTCAGAATCTTTTACTTGCTTTTCTTATTCACTTTTCTTATCATTCTTTTAAACTTCTTAAAACTTTCAAATTTATAAACTGATCTTCAGACTCTTTTACTTGCTTTTCTTATCATTCTTTTAAACATCTTAAAACTTTCAAATACATAAACTGATCTTCAGACTCTTTTACTTGCTTTTCTTATTCACTTTTCTTATCATTCTTTTAAACTTCTTAAAACTTTCAAATTTATAAACTGATCTTCAGACTCTTTTACTTGCTTTTCTTATCATTCTTTTAAACATCTTAAAACTTTCAAATACATAAACTGATCTTCAGACTCTTTTACTTGCTTTTCTTATTCACTTTTCTTATCATTCTTTTAAACTTCTTAAAACTTTCAAATTAATAAACTAATCTTCAGACTCTTTTACTTGCTTTTCTTATCATTCTTTTAAACTTCTTAAAACTTTCAAATGCATAAACTGATCTTCAGACTCTTTTACTTGCTTTTCTTATTCACTTTTCTTATCATTCTTTTAAACTTCTTAAAACTTTCAAATACATAAACTGATCTTCAGACTCTTTTACTTGCATTTCTTATTCACTTTTCTTATCATTCTTTTAAACTTCTTACAACTTTCAAATACATAAACTGATCTTCAGACTCTTTTACTTGCTTTTCTTATTCACTTTTCTTATCATTCTTTTAAACTTCTTAAAACTTTCAACTTAATAAACTGATCTTAAGAATCTTTTGCTTGCATTTCTTATTCACTTTTCTTATCATTCTTTTAAACTTCTTAAAACTTTCAAATTTATAAACTGATCTTCAGACTCTTTTACTTGCTTTTCTTATTCACTTTTCTTATCATTCTTTTAAACTTCTTAAAACTTTCAAATTTATAAACTGATCTTCAGACTCTTTAACTTGCTTTTCTTATCATTCTTTTAAACATCTTAAAACTTTCAAATACATAAACTGATCTTCAGAATCTTTTACTTGCTTTTCTTATTCACTTTTCTTATCATTCTTTTAAACTTCTTAAAACTTTCAAATTTATAAACTGATCTTCAGACTCTTTAACTGGCTTTTCTTATCATTCTTTTAAACATCTTAAAACTTTCAAATACATAAACTGATCTTCAGACTCTTTTACTTGCTTTTCTTATTCACTTTTCTTATCATTCTTTTAAACTTCTTAAAACTTTCAAATGCATAAACTGATCTTCAGACTCTTTTACTTGCTTTTCTTATTCACTTTTCTTATCATTCTTTTAAACTTCTTAAAACTTTCAAATTAATAAACTAATCTTCAGACTCTTTTACTTGCTTTTCTTATCATTCTTTTAAACATCTTAAAACTTTCAAATTAATAAACTGATCTTCAGAATCTTTTACTTGCTTTTCTTATTCACTTTTCTTATCATTCTTTTAAACTTCTTAAAACTTTCAAATTTATAAACTGATCTTCAGACTCTTTTACTTGCTTTTCTTATCATTCTTTTAAACATCTTAAAACTTTCAAATACATAAACTGATCTTCAGACTCTTTTACTTGCTTTTCTTATTCACTTTTCTTATCATTCTTTTAAACTTCTTAAAACTTTCAAATTAATAAACTAATCTTCAGACTCTTTTACTTGCTTTTCTTATCATTCTTTTAAACTTCTTAAAACTTTCAAATGCATAAACTGATCTTCAGACTCTTTTACTTGCTTTTCTTATTCACTTTTCTTATCATTCTTTTAAACTTCTTAATACTTTCAAATTAATAAACTAATCTTCAGACTCTTTTACTTGCTTTTCTTATCATTCTTTTAAACATCTTAAAACTTTCAAATTAATAAACTGATCTTCAGAATCTTTTACTTGCTTTTCTTATTCACTTTTCTTATCATTCTTTTAAACTTCTTAAAACTTTCAAATTTATAAACTGATCTTCAGACTCTTTTACTTGCTTTTCTTATCATTCTTTTAAACATCTTAAAACTTTCAAATACATAAACTGATCTTCAGACTCTTTTACTTGCTTTTCTTATTCACTTTTCTTATCATTCTTTTAAACTTCTTAAAACTTTCAAATGCATAAACTGATCTTCAGACTCTTTTACTTGCTTTTCTTATTCACTTTTCTTATCATTCTTTTAAACTTCTTAAAATTTTCAAATTAATAAACTAATCTTCAGACTCTTTTACTTGCTTTTCTTATCATTCTTTTAAACTTCTTAAAACTTTCAAATACATAAACTGATCTTCAGAATCTTTTACTTGCTTTTCTTATTCACTTTTCTTATCATTCTTTTAAACTTCTTAAAACTTTCAAATTTATAAACTGATCTTCAGACTCTTTTACTTGCTTTTCTTATCATTCTTTTAAACATCTTAAAACTTTCAAATACATAAACTGATCTTCAGACTCTTTTACTTGCTTTTCTTATTCACTTTTCTTATCATTCTTTTAAACTTTTTAATACTTTCAACTTAATAAACTGATCTTAAGAATCTTTTGCTTGCATTTCTTATTCACTTTTCTTATCATTCTTTTAAACTTCTTAAAACTTTCAAATTTATAAACTGATCTTCAGACTCTTTTACTTGCTTTTCTTATTCACTTTTCTTATCATTCTTTTAAACTTCTTAAAACTTTCAAATTTATAAACTGATCTTCAGACTCTTTAACTTGCTTTTCTTATCATTCTTTTAAACATCTTAAAACTTTCAAATACATAAACTGATCTTCAGACTCTTTTACTTGCTTTTCTTATCATTCTTTTAAACATCTTAAAACTTTCAAATACATAAACTGATCTTCAGACTCTTTTACTTGCTTTTCTTATTCACTTTTCTTATCATTCTTTTAAACTTCTTAAAACTTTCAAATGCATAAACTGATCTTCAGACTCTTTTACTTGCTTTTCTTATTCACTTTTCTTATCATTCTTTTAAACTTCTTAAAACTTTCAAATTAATAAACTAATCTTCAGACTCTTTTACTTGCTTTTCTTATCATTCTTTTAAACATCTTAAAACTTTCAAATACATAAACTGATCTTCAGACTCTTTTACTTGCTTTTCTTATTCACTTTTCTTATCATTCTTTTAAACTTCTTAAAACTTTCAAATGCATAAACTGATCTTCAGACTCTTTTACTTGCTTTTCTTATTCACTTTTCTTATCATTCTTTTAAACTTCTTAAAACTTTCAAATTAATAAACTAATCTTCAGACTCTTTTACTTGCTTTTCTTATCATTCTTTTAAACATCTTAAAACTTTCAAATACATAAACTGATCTTCAGACTCTTTTACTTGCTTTTCTTATTCACTTTTCTTATCATTCTTTTAAACTTCTTAAAACTTTCAAATGCATAAACTGATCTTCAGACTCTTTTACTTGCTTTTCTTATTCACTTTTCTTATCATTCTTTTAAACTTCTTAAAACTTTCAAATGCATAAACTGATCTTCAGACTCTTTTACTTGCTTTTCTTATTCACTTTTCTTATCATTCTTTTAAACTTCTTAAAACTTTCAAATTTATAAACTGATCTTCAGACTCTTTTACTTGCTTTTCTTATCATTCTTTTAAACATCTTAAAACTTTCAAATACATAAACTGATCTTCAGACTCTTTTACTTGCTTTTCTTATTCACTTTTCTTATCATTCTTTTAAACTTTTTAATACTTTCAACTTAATAAACTGATCTTAAGAATCTTTTGCTTGCATTTCTTATTCACTTTTCTTATCATTCTTTTAAACTTCTTAAAACTTTCAAATTTATAAACTGATCTTCAGACTCTTTTACTTGCTTTTCTTATTCACTTTTCTTATCATTCTTTTAAACTTCTTAAAACTTTCAAATTTATAAACTGATCTTCAGACTCTTTAACTTGCTTTTCTTATCATTCTTTTAAACATCTTAAAACTTTCAAATACATAAACTGATCTTCAGACTCTTTTACTTGCTTTTCTTATCATTCTTTTAAACATCTTAAAACTTTCAAATACATAAACTGATCTTCAGACTCTTTTACTTGCTTTTCTTATTCACTTTTCTTATCATTCTTTTAAACTTCTTAAAACTTTCAAATGCATAAACTGATCTTCAGACTCTTTTACTTGCTTTTCTTATTCACTTTTCTTATCATTCTTTTAAACTTCTTAAAACTTTCAAATTAATAAACTAATCTTCAGACTCTTTTACTTGCTTTTCTTATCATTCTTTTAAACATCTTAAAACTTTCAAATTAATAAACTGATCTTCAGAATCTTTTACTTGCTTTTCTTATTCACTTTTCTTATCATTCTTTTAAACTTCTTAAAACTTTCAAATTTATAAACTGATCTTCAGACTCTTTTACTTGCTTTTCTTATCATTCTTTTAAACATCTTAAAACTTTCAAATACATAAACTGATCTTCAGACTCTTTTACTTGCTTTTCTTATTCACTTTTCTTATCATTCTTTTAAACTTCTTAAAACTTTCAAATGCATAAACTGATCTTCAGACTCTTTTACTTGCTTTTCTTATTCACTTTTCTTATCATTCTTTTAAACTTCTTAAAATTTTCAAATTAATAAACTAATCTTCAGACTCTTTTACTTGCTTTTCTTATCATTCTTTTAAACTTCTTAAAACTTTCAAATACATAAACTGATCTTCAGAATCTTTTACTTGCTTTTCTTATTCACTTTTCTTATCATTCTTTTAAACTTCTTAAAGCTTTCAAATACATAAACTGATCTTCAGACTCTTTTACTTGCTTTTCTTATTCACTTTTCTTATCATTCTTTTAAACTTCTTAAAACTTTCAAATTAATAAACTGATCTTCAGAATCTTTTACTTGCTTTTCTTATTCACTTTTCTTATCATTCTTTTAAACTTCTTAAAACTTTCAAATTTATAAACTGATCTTCAGACTCTTTTACTTGCTTTTCTTATCATTCTTTTAAACATCTTAAAACTTTCAAATACATAAACTGATCTTCAGACTCTTTTACTTGCTTTTCTTATTCACTTTTCTTATCATTCTTTTAAACTTCTTAAAACTTTCAACTTAATAAACTGATCTTAAGAATCTTTTGCTTGCATTTCTTATTCACTTTTCTTATCATTCTTTTAAACTTCTTAAAACTTTCAAATTTATAAACTGATATTCAGACTCTTTTACTTGCTTTTCTTATTCACTTTTCTTATCATTCTTTTAAACTTCTTAAAACTTTCAAATTTATAAACTGATCTTCAGACTCTTTAACTTGCTTTTCTTATCATTCTTTTAAACATCTTAAAACTTTCAAATACATAAACTGATCTTCAGAATCTTTTACTTGCTTTTCTTATTCACTTTTCTTATCATTCTTTTAAACTTCTTAAAACTTTCAAATTTATAAACTGATCTTCAGACTCTTTAACTTGCTTTTCTTATCATTCTTTTAAACTTCTTAAAACTTTCAAATACATAAACTGATCTTCAGACTCTTTTACTTGCTTTTCTTATTCACTTTTCTTATCATTCTTTTAAACTTCTTAAAACTTTCAAATGCATAAACTGATCTTCAGACTCTTTTACTTGCTTTTCTTATTCACTTTTCTTATCATTCTTTTAAACTTCTTAAAACTTTCAAATGCATAAACTGATCTTCAGACTCTTTTACTTGCTTTTCTTATTCACTTTTCTTATCATTCTTTTAAACTTCTTAAAACTTTCAAATTTATAAACTGATCTTCAGACTCTTTTACTTGCTTTTCTTATCATTCTTTTAAACATCTTAAAACTTTCAAATACATAAACTGATCTTCAGACTCTTTTACTTGCTTTTCTTATTCACTTTTCTTATCATTCTTTTAAACTTCTTAAAACTTTCAAATTTATAAACTGATCTTCAGACTCTTTTACTTGCTTTTCTTATCATTCTTTTAAACATCTTAAAACTTTCAAATACATAAACTGATCTTCAGACTCTTTTACTTGCTTTTCTTATTCACTTTTCTTATCATTCTTTTAAACTTCTTAAAACTTTCAAATGCATAAACTGATCTTCAGACTCTTTTACTTGCTTTTCTTATTCACTTTTCTTATCATTCTTTTAAACTTCTTAAAATTTTCAAATTAATAAACTAATCTTCAGACTCTTTTACTTGCTTTTCTTATCATTCTTTTAAACTTCTTAAAACTTTCAAATACATAAACTGATCTTCAGAATCTTTTACTTGCTTTTCTTATTCACTTTTCTTATCATTCTTTTAAACTTCTTAAAACTTTCAAATTTATAAACTGATCTTCAGACTCTTTTACTTGCTTTTCTTATCATTCTTTTAAACTTCTTAAAACTTTCAAATACATAAACTGATCTTCAGACTCTTTTACTTGCTTTTCTTATTCACTTTTCTTATCATTCTTTTAAACTTCTTAAAACTTTCAACTTAATAAACTGATCTTAAGAATCTTTTGCTTGCATTTCTTATTCACTTTTCTTATCATTCTTTAAACTTCTTAAAACTTTCAAATTTATAAACTGATCTTAAGACTCTTTTACTTGCTTTTCTTATCATTCTTTTAAACATCTTAAAACTTTCAAATTAATAAACTGATCTTCAGAATCTTTTACTTGCTTTTCTTATTCACTTTTCTTATCATTCTTTTAAACTTCTTAAAACTTTCAAATGCATAAACTGATCTTCAGACTCTTTTACTTGCTTTTCTTATTCACTTTTCTTATCATTCTTTTAAACTTCTTAAAACTTTCAACTTAATAAACTGATCTTCAGACTCTTTTACTTGCTTTTCTTATTCACTTTTCTTATCATTCTTTTAAACTTCTTAAAACTTTCAAATTTATAAACTGATCTTCAGACTCTTTAACTTGCTTTTCTTATCATTCTTTTAAACATCTTAAAACTTTCAAATACATAAACTGATCTTCAGACTCTTTTACTTGCTTTTCTTATCATTCTTTTAAACTTCTTAAAACTTTCAAATACATAAACTGATCTTCAGACTCTTTTACTTGCTTTTCTTATTCACTTTTCTTATCATTCTTTTAAACTTCTTAAAACTTTCAACTTAATAAACTGATCTTAAGAATCTTTTGCTTGCATTTCTTATTCACTTTTCTTATCATTCTTTTAAACTTCTTAAAACTTTCAAATTTATAAACTGATCTTCAGACTCTTTTACTTGCTTTTCTTATTCACTTTTCTTATCATTCTTTTAAACTTCTTAAAACTTTCAACTTAATAAACTGATCTTAAGAATCTTTTACTTGCATTTCTTATTCACTTTTCTTATCATTCTTTTAAACTTCTTAAAACTTTCAAATTTATAAACTGATCTTCAGACTCTTTTACTTGCTTTTCTTATTCACTTTTCTTATCATTCTTTTAAACTTCTTAAAACTTTCAAATTTATAAACTGATCTTCAGACTCTTTAACTTGCTTTTCTTATCATTCTTTTAAACATCTTAAAACTTTCAAATACATAAACTGATCTTCAGAATCTTTTACTTGCTTTTCTTATTCACTTTTCTTATCATTCTTTTAAACTTCTTAAAACTTTCAAATTTATAAACTGATCTTCAGACTCTTTAACTTGCTTTTCTTATCATTCTTTTAAACATCTTAAAACTTTCAAATACATAAACTGATCTTCAGACTCTTTTACTTGCTTTTCTTATTCACTTTTCTTATCATTCTTTTAAACTTCTTAAAACTTTCAAATGCATAAACTGATCTTCAGACTCTTTTACTTGCTTTTCTTATTCACTTTTCTTATCATTCTTTTAAACTTCTTAAAACTTTCAAATGCATAAACTGATCTTCAGACTCTTTTACTTGCTTTTCTTATTCACTTTTCTTATCATTCTTTTAAACTTCTTAAAACTTTCAAATTTATAAACTGATCTTCAGACTCTTTTACTTGCTTTTCTTATCATTCTTTTAAACATCTTAAAACTTTCAAATACATAAACTGATCTTCAGACTCTTTTACTTGCTTTTCTTATTCACTTTTCTTATCATTCTTTTAAACTTCTTAAAACTTTCAAATTTATAAACTGATCTTCAGACTCTTTTACTTGCTTTTCTTATCATTCTTTTAAACATCTTAAAACTTTCAAATACATAAACTAATCTTCAGACTCTTTTACTTGCTTTTCTTATTCACTTTTCTTATCATTCTTTTAAACTTCTTAAAACTTTCAAATGCATAAACTGATCTTCAGACTCTTTTACTTGCTTTTCTTATTCACTTTTCTTATCATTCTTTTAAACTTCTTAAAATTTTCAAATTAATAAACTAATCTTCAGACTCTTTTACTTGCTTTTCTTATCATTCTTTTAAACTTCTTAAAACTTTCAAATACATAAACTGATCTTCAGAATCTTTTACTTGCTTTTCTTATTCACTTTTCTTATCATTCTTTTAAACTTCTTAAAACTTTCAAATTTATAAACTGATCTTCAGACTCTTTTACTTGCTTTTCTTATCATTATTTTAAACTTCTTAAAACTTTCAAATACATAAACTGATCTTCAGACTCTTTTAC
The DNA here is from genome assembly GCA_946699065.1 of Loxodes magnus. Lineage (NCBI taxonomy): Eukaryota > Ciliophora > Karyorelictea > Loxodida > Loxodidae > Loxodes > Loxodes magnus. Next base: position 14,553 of record CAMPDV010001197.1, read on the forward strand.
TTGCTTTTCTTATTCACTTTTCTTATCATTCTTTTAAACTTCTTAAAACTTTCAACTTAATAAACTGATCTTAAGAATCTTTTGCTTGCATTTCTTATTCACTTTTCTTATCATTCTTTTAAACTTCTTAAAACTTTCAAATTTATAAACTGATCTTCAGACTCTTTTACTTGCTTTTCTTATTCACTTTTCTTATCATTCTTTTAAACTTCTTAAAACTTTCAAATTTATAAACTGATCTTCAGACTCTTTAACTTGCTTTTCTTATCATTCTTTTAAACATCTTAAAACTTTCAAATACATAAACTGATCTTCAGAATCTTTTACTTGCTTTTCTTATTCACTTTTCTTATCATTCTTTTAAACTTCTTAAAACTTTCAAATTTATAAACTGATCTTCAGACTCTTTAACTTGCTTTTCTTATCATTCTTTTAAACATCTTAAAACTTTCAAATACATAAACTGATCTTCAGACTCTTTTACTTGCTTTTCTTATTCACTTTTCTTATCATTCTTTTAAACTTCTTAAAACTTTCAAATGCATAAACTGATCTTCAGACTCTTTTACTTGCTTTTCTTATTCACTTTTCTTATCATTCTTTTAAACTTCTTAAAACTTTCATATTAATAAACTGATCTTCAGACTCTTTTACTTGCTTTTCTTATTCACTTTTCTTATCATTCTTTTAAACTTCTTAAAACTTTCAAATACATAAACTGATCTTCAGACTCTTTTACTTGCTTTTCTTATCATTCTTTTAAACTTCTTAAAACTTTCAAATACATAAACTGATCTTCATACTCTTTTACTTGCTTTTCTTATTCACTTTTCTTATCATTCTTTTAAACTTCTTAAAACTTTCAAATACATAAACTGATCTTCAGACTCTTTTACTTGCTTTTCTTATTCACTTTTCTTATCATTTTTTTAAACTTCTTAAAACTTTCATATTAATAAACTGATCTTCAGACTCTTTTACTTGCTTTTCTTATTCACTTTTCTTATCATTCTTTTAAACTTCTTAAAACTTTCAAATACATAAACTGATCTTCAGACTCTTTTACTTGCTTTTCTTATTCACTTTTCTTATCATTCTTTTAAACTTCTTAAAACTTTCAAATACATAAACTGATCTTCAGACTCTTTAACTTGCTTTTCTTATTCACTTTTCTTATCATTCTTTTAAACTTCTTAAAACTTTCAAATACATAAACTGATCTTCAGACTCTTTTACTTGCTTTTCTTATTCACTTTTCTTATCATTCTTTTAAACTTCTTAAAACTTTCAAATTTATAAACTGATCTTCAGACTCTTTAACTTGCTTTTCTTATCATTCTTTTAAACATCTTAAAACTTTCAAATACATAAACTGATCTTCAGAATCTTTTACTTGCTTTTCTTATTCACTTTTCTTATCATTCTTTTAAACTTCTTAAAACTTTCAAATTTATAAACTGATCTTCAGACTCTTTAACTTGCTTTTTTTATCATTCTTTTAAACATCTTAAAACTTTCAAATACATAAACTGATCTTCAGACTCTTTTACTTGCTTTTCTTATTCACTTTTCTTATCATTCTTTTAAACTTCTTAAAACTTTCAAATGCATAAACTGATCTTCAGACTCTTTTACTTGCTTTTCTTATTCACTTTTCTTATCATTCTTTTAAACTTCTTAAAACTTTCAAATTAATAAACTAATCTTCAGACTCTTTTACTTGCTTTTCTTATCATTCTTTTAAACATCTTAAAACTTTCAAATTAATAAACTGATCTTCAGAATCTTTTACTTGCTTTTCTTATTCACTTTTCTTATCATTCTTTTAAACTTCTTAAAACTTTCAACTTAATAAACTGATCTTAAGAATCTTTTGCTTGCATTTCTTATTCACTTTTCTTATCATTCTTTTAAACTTCTTAAAACTTTCAAATTTATAAACTGATCTTCAGACTCTTTTACTTGCTTTTCTTATTCACTTTTCTTATCATTCTTTTAAACTTCTTAAAACTTTCAACTTAATAAACTGATCTTAAGAATCTTTTACTTGCATTTCTTATTCACTTTTCTTATCATTCTTTTAAACTTCTTAAAACTTTCAAATTTATAAACTGATCTTCAGACTCTTTTACTTGCTTTTCTTATTCACTTTTCTTATCATTCTTTTAAACTTCTTAAAACTTTCAAATTTATAAACTGATCTTCAGACTCTTTAACTTGCTTTTCTTATCATTCTTTTAAACATCTTAAAACTTTCAAATACATAAACTGATCTTCAGAATCTTTTACTTGCTTTTCTTATTCACTTTTCTTATCATTCTTTTAAACTTCTTAAAACTTTCAAATTTATAAACTGATCTTCAGACTCTTTAACTTGCTTTTCTTATCATTCTTTTAAACATCTTAAAACTTTCAAATACATAAACTGATCTTCAGACTCTTTTACTTGCTTTTCTTATTCACTTTTCTTATCATTCTTTTAAACTTCTTAAAACTTTCAAATGCATAAACTGATCTTCAGACTCTTTTACTTGCTTTTCTTATTCACTTTTCTTATCATTCTTTTAAACTTCTTAAAACTTTCAAATGCATAAACTGATCTTCAGACTCTTTTACTTGCTTTTCTTATTCACTTTTCTTATCATTCTTTTAAACTTCTTAAAACTTTCAAATTTATAAACTGATCTTCAGACTCTTTTACTTGCTTTTCTTATCATTCTTTTAAACATCTTAAAACTTTCAAATACATAAACTGATCTTCAGACTCTTTTACTTGCTTTTCTTATTCACTTTTCTTATCATTCTTTTAAACTTCTTAAAACTTTCAAATTTATAAACTGATCTTCAGACTCTTTTACTTGCTTTTCTTATCATTCTTTTAAACATCTTAAAACTTTCAAATACATAAACTAATCTTCAGACTCTTTTACTTGCTTTTCTTATTCACTTTTCTTATCATTCTTTTAAACTTCTTAAAACTTTCAAATGCATAAACTGATCTTCAGACTCTTTTACTTGCTTTTCTTATTCACTTTTCTTATCATTCTTTTAAACTTCTTAAAATTTTCAAATTAATAAACTAATCTTCAGACTCTTTTACTTGCTTTTCTTATCATTCTTTTAAACTTCTTAAAACTTTCAAATACATAAACTGATCTTCAGAATCTTTTACTTGCTTTTCTTATTCACTTTTCTTATCATTCTTTTAAACTTCTTAAAACTTTCAAATTTATAAACTGATCTTCAGACTCTTTTACTTGCTTTTCTTATCATTATTTTAAACTTCTTAAAACTTTCAAATACATAAACTGATCTTCAGACTCTTTTACTTGCTTTTCTTATTCACTTTTCTTATCATTCTTTTAAACTTCTTAAAACTTTCAACTTAATAAACTGATCTTAAGAATCTTTTGCTTGCATTTCTTATTCACTTTTCTTATCATTCTTTTAAACTTCTTAAAACTTTCAAATTTATAAACTGATCTTCAGACTCTTTTACTTGCTTTTCTTATTCACTTTTCTTATCATTCTTTTAAACTTCTTAAAACTTTCAAATTTATAAACTGATCTTCAGACTCTTTAACTTGCTTTTCTTATCATTCTTTTAAACATCTTAAAACTTTCAAATACATAAACTGATCTTCAGAATCTTTTACTTGCTTTTCTTATTCACTTTTCTTATCATTCTTTTAAACTTCTTAAAACTTTCAAATTTATAAACTGATCTTCAGACTCTTTAACTTGCTTTTCTTATCATTCTTTTAAACATCTTAAAACTTTCAAATACATAAACTGATCTTCAGACTCTTTTACTTGCTTTTCTTATTCACTTTTCTTATCATTCTTTTAAACTTCTTAAAACTTTCAAATGCATAAACTGATCTTCAGACTCTTTTACTTGCTTTTCTTATTCACTTTTCTTATCATTCTTTTAAACTTCTTAAAACTTTCATATTAATAAACTGATCTTCAGACTCTTTTACTTGCTTTTCTTATTCACTTTTCTTATCATTCTTTTAAACTTCTTAAAACTTTCAAATACATAAACTGATCTTCAGACTCTTTTACTTGCTTTTCTTATCATTCTTTTAAACTTCTTAAAACTTTCAAATACATAAACTGATCTTCATACTCTTTTACTTGCTTTTCTTATTCACTTTTCTTATCATTCTTTTAAACTTCTTAAAACTTTCAAATACATAAACTGATCTTCAGACTCTTTTACTTGCTTTTCTTATTCACTTTTCTTATCATTTTTTTAAACTTCTTAAAACTTTCATATTAATAAACTGATCTTCAGACTCTTTTACTTGCTTTTCTTATTCACTTTTCTTATCATTCTTTTAAACTTCTTAAAACTTTCAAATACATAAACTGATCTTCAGACTCTTTTACTTGCTTTTCTTATTCACTTTTCTTATCATTCTTTTAAACTTCTTAAAACTTTCAAATACATAAACTGATCTTCAGACTCTTTAACTTGCTTTTCTTATTCACTTTTCTTATCATTCTTTTAAACTTCTTAAAACTTTCAAATACATAAACTGATCTTCAGACTCTTTTACTTGCTTTTCTTATTCACTTTTCTTATCATTCTTTTAAACTTCTTAAAACTTTCAAATTTATAAACTGATCTTCAGACTCTTTAACTTGCTTTTCTTATCATTCTTTTAAACATCTTAAAACTTTCAAATACATAAACTGATCTTCAGAATCTTTTACTTGCTTTTCTTATTCACTTTTCTTATCATTCTTTTAAACTTCTTAAAACTTTCAAATTTATAAACTGATCTTCAGACTCTTTAACTTGCTTTTTTTATCATTCTTTTAAACATCTTAAAACTTTCAAATACATAAACTGATCTTCAGACTCTTTTACTTGCTTTTCTTATTCACTTTTCTTATCATTCTTTTAAACTTCTTAAAACTTTCAAATGCATAAACTGATCTTCAGACTCTTTTACTTGCTTTTCTTATTCACTTTTCTTATCATTCTTTTAAACTTCTTAAAACTTTCAAATTAATAAACTAATCTTCAGACTCTTTTACTTGCTTTTCTTATCATTCTTTTAAACATCTTAAAACTTTCAAATTAATAAACTGATCTTCAGAATCTTTTACTTGCTTTTCTTATTCACTTTTCTTATCATTCTTTTAAACTTCTTAAAACTTTCAAATTTATAAACTGATCTTCAGACTCTTTTACTTGCTTTTCTTATCATTCTTTTAAACATCTTAAAACTTTCAAATACATAAACTGATCTTCAGACTCTTTTACTTGCTTTTCTTATTCACTTTTCTTATCATTCTTTTAAACTTCTTAAAACTTTCAAATGCATAAACTGATCTTCAGACTCTTTTACTTGCTTTTCTTATTCACTTTTCTTATCATTCTTTTAAACTTCTTAAAATTTTCAAATTAATAAACTAATCTTCAGACTCTTTTACTTGCTTTTCTTATCATTCTTTTAAACTTCTTAAAACTTTCAAATACATAAACTGATCTTCAGAATCTTTTACTTGCTTTTCTTATTCACTTTTCTTATCATTCTTTTAAACTTCTTAAAGCTTTCAAATACATAAACTGATCTTCAGACTCTTTTACTTGCTTTTCTTATTCACTTTTCTTATCATTCTTTTAAACTTCTTAAAACTTTCAAATTAATAAACTGATCTTCAGAATCTTTTACTTGCTTTTCTTATTCACTTTTCTTATCATTCTTTTAAACTTCTTAAAACTTTCAAATTTATAAACTGATCTTCAGACTCTTTTACTTGCTTTTCTTATCATTCTTTTAAACATCTTAAAACTTTCAAATACATAAACTGATCTTCAGACTCTTTTACTTGCTTTTCTTATTCACTTTTCTTATCATTCTTTTAAACTTCTTAAAACTTTCAACTTAATAAACTGATCTTAAGAATCTTTTGCTTGCATTTCTTATTCACTTTTCTTATCATTCTTTTAAACTTCTTAAAACTTTCAAATTTATAAACTGATATTCAGACTCTTTTACTTGCTTTTCTTATTCACTTTTCTTATCATTCTTTTAAACTTCTTAAAACTTTCAAATTTATAAACTGATCTTCAGACTCTTTAACTTGCTTTTCTTATCATTCTTTTAAACATCTTAAAACTTTCAAATACATAAACTGATCTTCAGAATCTTTTACTTGCTTTTCTTATTCACTTTTCTTATCATTCTTTTAAACTTCTTAAAACTTTCAAATTTATAAACTGATCTTCAGACTCTTTTACTTGCTTTTCTTATCATTCTTTTAAACTTCTTAAAACTTTCAAATACATAAACTGATCTTCAGACTCTTTTACTTGCTTTTCTTATTCACTTTTCTTATCATTCTTTTAAACTTCTTAAAACTTTCAAATACATAAACTGATCTTCAGACTCTTTAACTTGCTTTTCTTATTCACTTTTCTTATCATTCTTTTAAACTTCTTAAAACTTTCAAATACATAAACTGATCTTCAGACTCTTTTACTTGCTTTTCTTATTCACTTTTCTTATCATTCTTTTAAACTTCTTAAAACTTTCAAATTTATAAACTGATCTTCAGACTCTTTAACTTGCTTTTCTTATCATTCTTTTAAACATCTTAAAACTTTCAAATACATAAACTGATCTTCAGAATCTTTTACTTGCTTTTCTTATTCACTTTTCTTATCATTCTTTTAAACTTCTTAAAACTTTCAAATTTATAAACTGATCTTCAGACTCTTTAACTTGCTTTTTTTATCATTCTTTTAAACATCTTAAAACTTTCAAATACATAAACTGATCTTCAGACTCTTTTACTTGCTTTTCTTATTCACTTTTCTTATCATTCTTTTAAACTTCTTAAAACTTTCAAATGCATAAACTGATCTTCAGACTCTTTTACTTGCTTTTCTTATTCACTTTTCTTATCATTCTTTTAAACTTCTTAAAACTTTCAAATTAATAAACTAATCTTCAGACTCTTTTACTTGCTTTTCTTATCATTCTTTTAAACATCTTAAAACTTTCAAATTAATAAACTGATCTTCAGAATCTTTTACTTGCTTTTCTTATTCACTTTTCTTATCATTCTTTTAAACTTCTTAAAACTTTCAAATTTATAAACTGATCTTCAGACTCTTTTACTTGCTTTTCTTATCATTCTTTTAAACATCTTAAAACTTTCAAATACATAAACTGATCTTCAGACTCTTTTACTTGCTTTTCTTATTCACTTTTCTTATCATTCTTTTAAACTTCTTAAAACTTTCAAATGCATAAACTGATCTTCAGACTCTTTTACTTGCTTTTCTTATTCACTTTTCTTATCATTCTTTTAAACTTCTTAAAATTTTCAAATTAATAAACTAATCTTCAGACTCTTTTACTTGCTTTTCTTATCATTCTTTTAAACTTCTTAAAACTTTCAAATACATAAACTGATCTTCAGAATCTTTTACTTGCTTTTCTTATTCACTTTTCTTATCATTCTTTTAAACTTCTTAAAGCTTTCAAATACATAAACTGATCTTCAGACTCTTTTACTTGCTTTTCTTATTCACTTTTCTTATCATTCTTTTAAACTTCTTAAAACTTTCAAATTAATAAACTGATCTTCAGAATCTTTTACTTGCTTTTCTTATTCACTTTTCTTATCATTCTTTTAAACTTCTTAAAACTTTCAAATTTATAAACTGATCTTCAGACTCTTTTACTTGCTTTTCTTATCATTCTTTTAAACATCTTAAAACTTTCAAATACATAAACTGATCTTCAGACTCTTTTACTTGCTTTTCTTATTCACTTTTCTTATCATTCTTTTAAACTTCTTAAAACTTTCAAATTTATAAACTGATATTCAGACTCTTTTACTTGCTTTTCTTATTCACTTTTCTTATCATTCTTTTAAACTTCTTAAAACTTTCAAATTTATAAACTGATCTTCAGACTCTTTAACTTGCTTTTCTTATCATTCTTTTAAACATCTTAAAACTTTCAAATACATAAACTGATCTTCAGAATCTTTTACTTGCTTTTCTTATTCACTTTTCTTATCATTCTTTTAAACTTCTTAAAACTTTCAAATTTATAAACTGATCTTCAGACTCTTTTACTTGCTTTTCTTATCATTCTTTTAAACATCTTAAAACTTTCAAATACATAAACTGATCTTCAGACTCTTTTACTTGCTTTTCTTATTCACTTTTCTTATCATTCTTTTAAACTTCTTAAAACTTTCAAATACATAAACTGATCTTCAGACTCTTTTACTTGCTTTTCTTAGTCACTTTTCTTATCATTCTTTTAAACTTCTTAAAACTTTCAAATGCATAAACTGATCTTCAGACTCTTTTACTTGCTTTTCTTATTCACTTTTCTTATCATTCTTTTAAACTTCTTAAAACTTTCAAATTTATAAACTGATCTTCAGACTCTTTTACTTGCTTTTCTTATCATTCTTTTAAACATCTTAAAACTTTCAAATACATAAACTGATCTTCAGACTCTTTTACTTGCTTTTCTTATTCACTTTTCTTATCATTCTTTTAAACTTCTTAAAACTTTCAAATTTATAAACTGATCTTCAGACTCTTTTACTTGCTTTTCTTATCATTCTTTTAAACATCTTAAAACTTTCAAATACATAAACTGATCTTCAGACTCTTTTACTTGCTTTTCTTATTCACTTTTCTTATCATTCTTTTAAACTTCTTAAAACTTTCAAATGCATAAACTGATCTTCAGACTCTTTTACATTGCTTTTCTTATTCACTTTTCTTATCATTCTTTTAAACTTCTTAAAACTTTCAAATTTATAAACTGATCTTCAGACTCTTTTACTTGCTTTTCTTATCATTCTTTTAAACATCTTAAAACTTTCAAATACATAAACTAATCTTCAGACTCTTTTACTTGCTTTTCTTATTCACTTTTCTTATCATTCTTTTAAACTTCTTAAAACTTTCAACTTAATAAACTGATCTTAAGAATCTTTTGCTTGCATTTCTTATTCACTTTTCTTATCATTCTTTTAAACTTCTTAAAACTTTCAAATTTATAAACTGATCTTAAGACTCTTTTACTTGCTTTTCTTATCATTCTTTTAAACATCTTAAAACTTTCAAATTAATAAACTGATCTTCAGAATCTTTTACTTGCTTTTCTTATTCACTTTTCTTATCATTCTTTTAAACTTCTTAAAACTTTCAAATTTATAAACTGATCTTCAGACTCTTTTACTTGCTTTTCTTATTCACTTTTCTTATCATTCTTTTAAACTTCTTAAAACTTTCAACTTAATAAACTGATCTTCAGACTCTTTTACTTGCTTTTCTTATTCACTTTTCTTATCATTCTTTTAAACTTCTTAAAACTTTCAAATTTATAAACTGATCTTCAGACTCTTTAACTTGCTTTTCTTATCATTCTTTTAAACTTCTTAAAACTTTCAAATTTATAAACTGATCTTCAGACTCTTTAACTTGCTTTTCTTATCATTCTTTTAAACTTCTTAAAACTTTCAAATACATAAACTGATCTTCAGACTCTTTTACTTGCTTTTCTTATTCACTTTTCTTATCATTCTTTTAAACTTCTTAAAACTTTCAACTTAATAAACTGATCTTAAGAATCTTTTGCTTGCATTTCTTATTCACTTTTCTTATCATTCTTTTAAACTTCTTAAAACTTTCAAATTTATAAACTGATCTTCAGACTCTTTTACTTGCTTTTCTTATTCACTTTTCTTATCATTCTTTTAAACTTCTTAAAACTTTCAACTTAATAAACTGATCTTAAGAATCTTTTACTTGCATTTCTTATTCACTTTTCTTATCATTCTTTTAAACTTCTTAAAACTTTCAAATTTATAAACTGATCTTCAGACTCTTTTACTTGCTTTTCTTATTCACTTTTCTTATCATTCTTTTAAACTTCTTAAAACTTTCAAATTTATAAACTGATCTTCAGACTCTTTAACTTGCTTTTCTTATCATTCTTTTAAACATCTTAAAACTTTCAAATACATAAACTGATCTTCAGAATCTTTTACTTGCTTTTCTTATTCACTTTTCTTATCATTCTTTTAAACTTCTTAAAACTTTCAAATTTATAAACTGATCTTCAGACTCTTTAACTTGCTTTTCTTATCATTCTTTTAAACATCTTAAAACTTTCAAATACATAAACTGATCTTCAGACTCTTTTACTTGCTTTTCTTATTCACTTTTCTTATCATTCTTTTAAACTTCTTAAAACTTTCAAATGCATAAACTGATCTTCAGACTCTTTTACTTGCTTTTCTTATTCACTTTTCTTATCATTCTTTTAAACTTCTTAAAACTTTCAAATGCATAAACTGATCTTCAGACTCTTTTACTTGCTTTTCTTATTCACTTTTCTTATCATTCTTTTAAACTTCTTAAAACTTTCAAATTTATAAACTGATCTTCAGACTCTTTTACTTGCTTTTCTTATCATTCTTTTAAACATCTTAAAACTTTCAAATACATAAACTGATCTTCAGACTCTTTTACTTGCTTTTCTTATTCACTTTTCTTATCATTCTTTTAAACTTCTTAAAACTTTCAAATTTATAAACTGATCTTCAGACTCTTTTACTTGCTTTTCTTATCATTCTTTTAAACATCTTAAAACTTTCAAATACATAAACTAATCTTCAGACTCTTTTACTTGCTTTTCTTATTCACTTTTCTTATCATTCTTTTAAACTTCTTAAAACTTTCAAATGCATAAACTGATCTTCAGACTCTTTTACTTGCTTTTCTTATCATTCTTTTAAACTTCTTAAAATTTTCAAATTAATAAACTAATCTTCAGACTCTTTTACTTGCTTTTCTTATCATTCTTTTAAACTTCTTAAAACTTTCAAATACATAAACTGATCTTCAGAATCTTTTACTTGCTTTTCTTATTCACTTTTCTTATCATTCTTTTAAACTTCTTAAAACTTTCAAATTTATAAACTGATCTTCAGACTCTTTTACTTGCTTTTCTTATCATTATTTTAAACTTCTTAAAACTTTCAAATACATAAACTGATCTTCAGACTCTTTTACTTGCTTTTCTTATTCACTTTTCTTATCATTCTTTTAAACTTCTTAAAACTTTCAACTTAATAAACTGATCTTAAGAATCTTTTGCTTGCATTTCTTATTCACTTTTCTTATCATTCTTTTAAACTTCTTAAAACTTTCAAATTTATAAACTGATCTTCAGACTCTTTTACTTGCTTTTCTTATTCACTTTTCTTATCATTCTTTTAAACTTCTTAAAGCTTTCAAATACATAAACTGATCTTCAGACTCTTTTACTTGCTTTTCTTATTCACTTTTCTTATCATTCTTTTAAACTTCTTACAACTTTCAAATACATAAACTGATCTTCAGACTCTTTTACTTGCTTTTCTTATTCACTTTTCTTATCATTCTTTTAAACTTCTTAAAACTTTCAAATACATAAACTGATCTTCAGACTCTTTTACTTGCATTTCTTATTCACTTTTCTTATCATTCTTTTAAACTTCTTACAACTTTCAAATAAATAAACTGATCTTCAGACTCTTTTACTTGCTTTTCTTATTCACTTTTCTTATCATTCTTTTAAACTTCTTAAAACTTTCAACTTAATAAACTGATCTTAAGAATCTTTTACTTGCATTTCTTATTCACTTTTCTTATCATTCTTTTAAACTTCTTAAAACTTTCAAATTTATAAACTGATCTTCAGACTCTTTTACTTGCTTTTCTTATTCACTTTTCTTATCATTCTTTTAAACTTCTTAAAACTTTCAAATTTATAAACTGATCTTCAGACTCTTTAACTTGCTTTTCTTATCATTCTTTTAAACTTCTTAAAACTTTCAAATACATAAACTGATCTTAAGACTCTTTTACTTGCTTTTCTTATTCACTTTTCTTATCATTCTTTTAAACTTCTTAAAACTTTCAAATTTATAAACTGATCTTCAGACTCTTTAACTTGCTTTTCTTATCATTCTTTTAAACATCTTAAAACTTTCAAATACATAAACTGATCTTCAGACTCTTTTACTTGCTTTTCTTATTCACTTTTCTTATCATTCTTTTAAACTTCTTAAAACTTTCAAATGCATAAACTGATCTTCAGACTCTTTTACTTGCTTTTCTTATTCACTTTTCTTATCATTCTTTTAAACTTCTTAAAACTTTCAAATTAATAAACTAATCTTCAGACTCTTTTACTTGCTTTTCTTATCATTCTTTTAAACATCTTAAAACTTTCAAATACATAAACTGATCTTCAGAATCTTTTACTTGCTTTTCTTATTCACTTTTCTTATCATTCTTTTAAACTTCTTACAACTTTCAAATAAATAAACTGATCTTCAGACTCTTTTACTTGCTTTTCTTATTCACTTTTCTTATCATTCTTTTAAACTTCTTAAAACTTTCAACTTAATAAACTGATCTTAAGAATCTTTTACTTGCATTTCTTATTCACTTTTCTTATCATTCTTTTAAACTTCTTAAAACTTTCAAATTTATAAACTGATCTTCAGACTCTTTTACTTGCTTTTCTTATTCACTTTTCTTATCATTCTTTTAAACTTCTTAAAACTTTCAAATACATAAACTGATCTTCAGACTCTTTTACTTGCATTTCTTATTCACTTTTCTTATCATTCTTTTAAACTTCTTACAACTTTCAAATACATAAACTGATCTTCAGACTCTTTTACTTGCTTTTCTTATTCACTTTTCTTATCATTCTTTTAAACATCTTAAAACTTTCAAATTAATAAACTGATCTTAAGAATCTTTTACTTGCATTTCTTATTCACTTTTCTTATCATTCTTTTAAACTTCTTAAAACTTTCAAATTTATAAACTGATCTTCAGACTCTTTTACTTGCTTTTCTTATTCACTTTTCTTATCATTCTTTTAAACTTCTTAAAACTTTCAAATTTATAAACTGATCTTCAGACTCTTTAACTTGCTTTTCTTATCATTCTTTTAAACATCTTAAAACTTTCAAATACATAAACTGATCTTCAGAATCTTTTACTTGCTTTTCTTATTCACTTTTCTTATCATTCTTTTAAACTTCTTAAAACTTTCAAATTTATAAACTGATCTTCAGACTCTTTAACTTGCTTTTCTTATCATTCTTTTAAACATCTTAAAACTTTCAAATACATAAACTGATCTTCAGACTCTTTTACTTGCTTTTCTTATTCACTTTTCTTATCATTCTTTTAAACTTCTTAAAACTTTCAAATACATAAACTGATCTTCAGAATCTTTTACATGCTTTTCTTATTCACTTTTCTTATCATTCTTTTAAACTTCTTAAAACTTTCAAATTAATAAACTGATCTTCAGACTCTTTTACTTGCTTTTCTTATTCACTTTTCTTAGAAATCTTATCATTCTTTTAAACTTCTAGTTCTTAAAACTTTCAAATACATAAACAGATCTTCAGACTCTTTTACTTGCTTTTCTTATTCACTTTTCTTATCATTCTTTTAAACTTCTTAAAACTTTCAAATGCATAAACTGATCTTCAGACTCTTTTACTTGCTTTTCTTATTCACTTTTCTTATCATTCTTTTAAACTTCTTAAAATTTTCAAATTAATAAACTAATCTTCAGACTCTTTTACTTGCTTTTCTTATCATTCTTTTAAACTTCTTAAAACTTTCAAATACATAAACTGATCTTCAGAATCTTTTACTTGCTTTTCTTATTCACTTTTCTTATCATTCTTTTAAACTTCTTAAAACTTTCAAATTTATAAACTGATCTTCAGACTCTTTTACTTGCTTTTCTTATCATTCTTTTAAACATCTTAAAACTTTCAAATACATAAACTGATCTTCAGACTCTTTTACTTGCTTTTCTTATTCACTTTTCTTATCATTCTTTTAAACTTCTTAAAACTTTCAAATGCATAAACTGTTCTTAAGAATCTTTTACTTGCTTTTCTTATTCACTTTTCTTATCATTCTTTTAAACTTCTTAAAACTTTCAAATACATAAACTGATCTTAAGACTCTTTTGCTTGAATTTCTTATTCATTTTTCTTATCATTCTTTTAAACTTCTTAAAACTTTCAAATTTATAAACTGATCTTAAGACTCTTTTACTTGCTTTTCTTATCATTCTTTTAAACTTCTTAAAACTTTCAAATTAATAAACTAATCTTCAGAATCTTTTACTTGCTTTTTTTATCATTCTTTTAAACATCTTAAAACTTTCAAATACATAAACTGATCTTCAGACTCTTTTACTTGCTTTTCTTATTCACTTTTCTTATCATTCTTTTAAACTTCTTAAAACTTTCAAATACATAAACTGATCTTCAGAATCTTTTACTTGCATTTCTTATTCACTTTTCTTATCATTCTTTTAAACTTCTTAAAACTTTCAAATTAATAAACTGATCTTCAGACTCTTTTACTTGCTTTTCTTATTCACTTTTCTTATCATTCTTTTAAACTTCTTAAAACTTTCAAATTAATAAACTGATCTTCAGACTCTTTTACTTGCTTTTCTTATCATTCTTTTAAACTTCTTAAAACTTTCAAATACATAAACTGATCTTCAGACTCTTTTACTTGCTTTTCTTATTCACTTTTCTTATCATTCTTTTAAACTTCTTAAAACTTTCAAATACATAAACTGATCTTCAGACTCTTTTACTTGCTTTTCTTATTCACTTTTCTTATCATTCTTTTAAACTTCTTAAAACTTTCAAATACATAAACTGATCTTCAGACTCTTTTACTTGCTTTTCTTATTCACTTTTCTTATCATTCTTTTAAACTTCTTAAAACTTTCAAATACATAAACTGATCTTCAGACTCTTTTACTTGCTTTTCTTATTCACTTTTCTTATCATTCTTTTAAACTTCTTAAAACTTTCAAATACATAAACTGATCTTCAGACTCTTTTACTTGCTTTTCTTATTCACTTTTCTTATCATTCTTTTAAACTTCTTAAAACTTTCAAATTAATAAACTGATCTTCAGAATCTTTTAATTGCTTTTCTTATCATTCTTTTAAACTTCTTAAAACTTTCAAATACATAAACTGATCTTCAGAATCTTTTACTTGCTTTTCTTATTCACTTTTCTTATCATTCTTTTAAACTTCTTAAAGCTTTCAAATACATAAACTGATCTTAAGACTCTTTTACTTGCTTTTCTTATTCACTTTTCTTATCATTCTTTTAAACTTCTTAAAACTTTCAAATACATAAACTGATCTTCAGAATCTTTTGCTTGAATTTCTTATTCATTTTTCTTATCATTCTTTTAAACTTCTTAAAACTTTCAAATACATAAACTGATCTTCAGACTCTTTTACTTGCATTTCTTATTCACTTTTCTTATCATTCTTTTAAACTTCTTAAAACTTTCAAATTAATAAACTGATCTTCAGACTCTTTTACTTGCTTTTCTTATTCACTTTTCTTATCATTCTTTTAAACTTCTTAAAACTTTCAAATTAATAAACTGATCTTCAGACTCTTTTACTTGCTTTTCTTATCATTCTTTTAAACTTCTTAAAACTTTCAAATTAATAAACTGATCTTCAGACTCTTTTACTTGCTTTTCTTATCATTCTTTTAAACTTCTTAAAACTTTCAATAAATAAACTGATCTTCAGAATCTTTTACATGCTTTTCTTATTCACTTTTCTTATCATTCTTTTAAACTTCTTAAAACTTTCAAATACATAAACTGATCTTCAGACTCTTTTAGTTGCTTTTCTTATTCACTTTTCTTATCATTCTTTTAAACTTCTTAAAACTTTCAAATACATAAACTGATCTTAAGACTCTTTTGCTTGAATTTCTTATTCACTTTTTCCTATCATTCTTTTAAACTTCTTAAAACTTTCAAATTAATAAACTGATCTTCAGAATCTTTTACTTGCTTTTCTTATTCACTTTTCTTATCATTCTTTTAAACTTCTTAAAACTTTCAAATTTATAAACTGATCTTCAGACTCTTATAGTTGCTTTTCTTATTCACTTTTCTTATCATTCTTTTAAACTTCTTAAAACTTTCAAATACATAAACTGATCTTCAGACTCTTTTACTTGCTTTTCTTATTCACTTTTCTTATCATTCTTTTAAACTTCTTAAAGCTTTCAAATACATAAACTGATCTTCAGACTCTTTTACTTGCTTTTCTTATTCACTTTTCTTATCATTCTTTTAAACTTCTTAAAACTTTCAACTTAATAAACTGATCTTCAGACTCTTTTGCTTGCTTTTCTTATTCACTTTTCTTATCATTCTTTTAAACTTCTTAAAACTTTCAAATACATAAACTGATCTTCAGAATCTTTTACTTGCTTTTCTTATTCACTTTTCTTATCATTCTTTTAAACTTCTTAAAACTTTCAAATACATAAACTGATCTTCAGACTCTTTTACTTGCATTTCTTATTCACTTTTCTTATCATTCTTTTAAACTTCTTAAAACTTTCAAATACATAAACTGATCTTCAGACTCTTTTACTTGCATTTCTTATTCACTTTTCTTATCATTCTTTTAAACTTCTTAAAACTTTCAAATACATAAACTGATCTTCAGACTCTTTTACTTGCTTTTCTTATTCACTTTTCTTATCATTCTTTTAAACTTCTTAAAACTTTCAAATGCATAAACTGATCTTCAGACTCTTTTACTTGCTTTTCTTATTCACTTTTCTTATCATTCTTTTAAACTTCTTAAAATTTTCAAATTAATAAACTAATCTTCAGACTCTTTTACTTGCTTTTCTTATCATTCTTTTAAACTTCTTAAAACTTTCAAATACATAAACTGATCTTCAGAATCTTTTACTTGCTTTTCTTATTCACTTTTCTTATCATTCTTTTAAACTTCTTAAAGCTTTCAAATACATAAACTGATCTTCAGACTCTTTTACTTGCTTTTCTTATTCACTTTTCTTATCATTCTTTTAAACTTCTTACAACTTTCAAATACATAAACTGATCTTCAGACTCTTTTACTTGCTTTTCTTATTCACTTTTCTTATCATTCTTTTAAACTTCTTAAAACTTTCAAATACATAAACTGATCTTCAGACTCTTTTACTTGCATTTCTTATTCACTTTTCTTATCATTCTTTTAAACTTCTTACAACTTTCAAATAAATAAACTGATCTTCAGACTCTTTTACTTGCTTTTCTTATTCACTTTTCTTATCATTCTTTTAAACTTCTTAAAACTTTCAACTTAATAAACTGATCTTAAGAATCTTTTACTTGCATTTCTTATTCACTTTTCTTATCATTCTTTTAAACTTCTTAAAACTTTCAAATTTATAAACTGATCTTCAGACTCTTTTACTTGCTTTTCTTATTCACTTTTCTTATCATTCTTTTAAACTTCTTAAAACTTTCAAATTTATAAACTGATCTTCAGACTCTTTAACTTGCTTTTCTTATCATTCTTTTAAACATCTTAAAACTTTCAAATACATAAACTGATCTTCAGAATCTTTTACTTGCTTTTCTTATTCACTTTTCTTATCATTCTTTTAAACTTCTTAAAACTTTCAAATTTATAAACTGATCTTCAGACTCTTTAACTTGCTTTTCTTATCATTCTTTTAAACATCTTAAAACTTTCAAATACATAAACTGATCTTCAGACTCTTTTACTTGCTTTTCTTATTCACTTTTCTTATCATTCTTTTAAACTTCTTAAAACTTTCAAATGCATAAACTGATCTTCAGACTCTTTTACTTGCTTTTCTTATTCACTTTTCTTATCATTCTTTTAAACTTCTTAAAACTTTCAAATTAATAAACTAATCTTCAGACTCTTTTACTTGCTTTTCTTATCATTCTTTTAAACATCTTAAAACTTTCAAATACATAAACTGATCTTCAGAATCTTTTACTTGCTTTTCTTATTCACTTTTCTTATCATTCTTTTAAACTTCTTACAACTTTCAAATTTATAAACTGATCTTCAGACTCTTTTACTTGCTTTTCTTATTCACTTTTCTTATCATTCTTTTAAACTTCTTAAAACTTTCAAATACATAAACTGATCTTCAGACTCTTTTACTTGCATTTCTTATTCACTTTTCTTATCATTCTTTTAAACTTCTTAAAACTTTCAAATTTATAAACTGATCTTCAGACTCTTTTACTTGCTTTTCTTATTCACTTTTCTTATCATTCTTTTAAACTTCTTAAAACTTTCAAATTTATAAACTGATCTTCAGACTCTTTTACTTGCTTTTCTTATCATTCTTTTAAACTTCTTAAAACTTTCAAATTTATAAACTGATCTTCAGACTCTTTTACTTGCTTTTCTTATTCACTTTTCTTATCATTCTTTTAAACATCTTAAAACTTTCAAATTAATAAACTGATCTTAAGAATCTTTTACTTGCATTTCTTATTCACTTTTCTTATCATTCTTTTAAACTTCTTAAAACTTTCAAATTTATAAACTGATCTTCAGACTCTTTTACTTGCTTTTCTTATTCACTTTTCTTATCATTCTTTTAAACTTCTTAAAACTTTCAAATTTATAAACTGATCTTCAGACTCTTTAACTTGCTTTTCTTATCATTCTTTTAAACATCTTAAAACTTTCAAATACATAAACTGATCTTCAGAATCTTTTACTTGCTTTTCTTATTCACTTTTCTTATCATTCTTTTAAACTTCTTAAAACTTTCAAATTTATAAACTGATCTTCAGACTCTTTAACTTGCTTTTCTTATCATTCTTTTAAACATCTTAAAACTTTCAAATACATAAACTGATCTTCAGACTCTTTTACTTGCTTTTCTTATTCACTTTTCTTATCATTCTTTTAAACTTCTTAAAACTTTCAAATGCATAAACTGATCTTCAGACTCTTTTACTTGCTTTTCTTATTCACTTTTCTTATCATTCTTTTAAACTTCTTAAAACTTTCAAATTAATAAACTAATCTTCAGACTCTTTTACTTGCTTTTCTTATCATTCTTTTAAACATCTTAAAACTTTCAAATTAATAAACTGATCTTCAGAATCTTTTACTTGCTTTTCTTATTCACTTTTCTTATCATTCTTTTAAACTTCTTAAAACTTTCAAATGCATAAACTGATCTTCAGACTCTTTTACTTGCTTTTCTTATTCACTTTTCTTATCATTCTTTTAAACTTCTTAAAATTTTCAAATTAATAAACTAATCTTCAGACTCTTTTACTTGCTTTTCTTATCATTCTTTTAAACTTCTTAAAACTTTCAAATACATAAACTGATCTTCAGAATCTTTTACTTGCTTTTCTTATTCACTTTTCTTATCATTCTTTTAAACTTCTTAAAACTTTCAAATTTATAAACTGATCTTCAGACTCTTTTACTTGCTTTTCTTATCATTCTTTTAAACATCTTAAAACTTTCAAATACATAAACTGATCTTCAGACTCTTTTACTTGCTTTTCTTATTCACTTTTCTTATCATTCTTTTAAACTTCTTAAAACTTTCAAATGCATAAACTGTTCTTCAGACTCTTTTACTTGCTTTTCTTATTCACTTTTCTTATCATTCTTTTAAACTTCTTAAAACTTTCAAATACATAAACTGATCTTAAGACTCTTTTGCTTGAATTTCTTATTCATTTTTCTTATCATTCTTTTAAACTTCTTAAAACTTTCAAATTTATAAACTGATCTTAAGACTCTTTTACTTGCTTTTCTTATCATTCTTTTAAACTTCTTAAAACTTTCAAATTAATAAACTAATCTTCAGAATCTTTTACTTGCTTTTCTTATCATTCTTTTAAACTTCTTAAAACTTTTAAATACATAAACTGATCTTCAGACTCTTTTACTTGCTTTTCTTATTCACTTTTCTTATCATTCTTTTAAACTTCTTAAAACTTTCAAATACATAAACTGATCTTCAGAATCTTTTACTTGCATTTCTTATTCACTTTTCTTATCATTCTTTTAAACTTCTTAAAACTTTCAAATTAATAAACTGATCTTCAGACTCTTTTACTTGCTTTTCTTATTCACTTTTCTTATCATTCTTTTAAACTTCTTAAAACTTTCAAATTAATAAACTGATCTTCAGACTCTTTTACTTG
The DNA here is from genome assembly GCA_946699065.1 of Loxodes magnus. Lineage (NCBI taxonomy): Eukaryota > Ciliophora > Karyorelictea > Loxodida > Loxodidae > Loxodes > Loxodes magnus. The sequence continues at coordinate 34,670 of CAMPDV010001197.1, forward strand.
CTTTTCTTATCATTCTTTTAAACTTCTTAAAACTTTCAAATACATAAACTGATCTTCAGACTCTTTTACTTGCTTTTCTTATTCACTTTTCTTATCATTCTTTTAAACTTCTTAAAACTTTCAAATACATAAACTGATCTTCAGACTCTTTTACTTGCTTTTCTTATTCACTTTTCTTATCATTCTTTTAAACTTCTTAAAACTTTCAAATACATAAACTGATCTTCAGACTCTTTTACTTGCTTTTCTTATTCACTTTTCTTATCATTCTTTTAAACTTCTTAAAACTTTCAAATACATAAACTGATCTTCAGACTCTTTTACTTGCTTTTCTTAGTCACTTTTCTTATCATTCTTTTAAACTTCTTAAAACTTTCAAATACATAAACTGATCTTAAGACTCTTTTGCTTGAATTTCTTATTCATTTTTGTTATCATTCTTTTAAACTTCTTAAAACTTTCAAATTAATAAACTGATCTTCAGAATCTTTTAATTGCTTTTCTTATCATTCTTTTAAACTTCTTAAAACTTTCAAATACATAAACTGATCTTCAGACTCTTTTACTTGCTTTTCTTAGTCACTTTTCTTATCATTCTTTTAAACTTCTTAAAACTTTCAAATACATAAACTGATCTTAAGACTCTTTTGCTTGAATTTCTTATTCATTTTTCTTATCATTCTTTTAAACTTCTTAAAACTTTCAAATTAATAAACTGATCTTCAGAATCTTTTAATTGCTTTTCTTATCATTCTTTTAAACTTCTTAAAACTTTCAAATACATAAACTGATCTTCAGAATCTTTTACTTGCTTTTCTTATTCACTTTTCTTATCATTTTTTTAAACTTCTTAAAGCTTTCAAATACATAAACTGATCTTAAGACTCTTTTAATTGCTTTTCTTATTCACTTTTCTTATCATTCTTTTAAACTTCTTAAAACTTTCAAATACATAAACTGATCTTAAGAATCTTTTGCTTGAATTTCTTATTCATTTTTCTTATCATTCTTTTAAACTTCTTAAAACTTTCAAATACATAAACTGATCTTCAGACTCTTTTACTTGCTTTTCTTATCATTCTTTTAAACTTCTTAAAACTTTCAAATACATAAACTGATCTTCAGACTCTTTTACTTGCTTTTCTTATTCACTTTTCTTATCATTCTTTTAAACTTCTTAAAACTTTCAAATACATAAACTGATCTTCAGACTCTTTTACTTGCTTTTCTTATTCACTTTTCTTATCATTCTTTTAAACTTCTTAAAACTTTCAAATACATAAACTGATCTTCAGACTCTTTTACTTGCTTTTCTTATTCACTTTTCTTATCATTCTTTTAAACTTCTTAAAACTTTCAAATACATAAACTGATCTTCAGACTCTTTTACTTGCTTTTCTTATTCACTTTTCTTATCATTCTTTTAAACTTCTTAAAACTTTCAAATTAATAAACTGATCTTCAGAATCTTTTAATTGCTTTTCTTATCATTCTTTTAAACTTCTTAAAACTTTCAAATACATAAACTGATCTTCAGAATCTTTTACTTGCTTTTCTTATTCACTTTTCTTATCATTCTTTTAAACTTCTTAAAGCTTTCAAATACATAAACTGATCTTAAGACTCTTTTACTTGCTTTTCTTATTCACTTTTCTTATCATTCTTTTAAACTTCTTAAAACTTTCAAATACATAAACTGATCTTCAGAATCTTTTGCTTGAATTTCTTATTCATTTTTCTTATCATTTTTTTAAACTTCTTAAAACTTTCAAATACATAAACTGATCTTCAGACTCTTTTACTTGCATTTCTTATTCACTTTTCTTATCATTCTTTTAAACTTCTTAAAACTTTCAAATTAATAAACTGATCTTCAGACTCTTTTACTTGCTTTTCTTATTCACTTTTCTTATCATTCTTTTAAACTTCTTAAAACTTTCAAATTAATAAACTGATCTTCAGACTCTTTTACTTGCTTTTCTTATCATTCTTTTAAACTTCTTAAAACTTTCAAATTAATAAACTGATCTTCAGACTCTTTTACTTGCTTTTCTTATCATTCTTTTAAACTTCTTAAAACTTTCAATAAATAAACTGATCTTCAGAATCTTTTACATGCTTTTCTTATTCACTTTTCTTATCATTCTTTTAAACTTCTTAAAACTTTCAAATACATAAACTGATCTTCAGACTCTTTTAGTTGCTTTTCTTATTCACTTTTCTTATCATTCTTTTAAACTTCTTAAAACTTTCAAATACATAAACTGATCTTAAGACTCTTTTGCTTGAATTTCTTATTCACTTTTTCCTATCATTCTTTTAAACTTCTTAAAACTTTCAAATTAATAAACTGATCTTCAGAATCTTTTACTTGCTTTTCTTATTCACTTTTCTTATCATTCTTTTAAACTTCTTAAAACTTTCAAATTTATAAACTGATCTTCAGACTCTTATAGTTGCTTTTCTTATTCACTTTTCTTATCATTCTTTTAAACTTCTTAAAACTTTCAAATACATAAACTGATCTTCAGACTCTTTTACTTGCTTTTCTTATTCACTTTTCTTATCATTCTTTTAAACTTCTTAAAGCTTTCAAATACATAAACTGATCTTCAGACTCTTTTACTTGCTTTTCTTATTCACTTTTCTTATCATTCTTTTAAACTTCTTAAAACTTTCAACTTAATAAACTGATCTTCAGACTCTTTTGCTTGCTTGGCTTATTCACTTTTCTTATCATTCTTTTAAACTTCTTAAAACTTTCAAATACATAAACTGATCTTCAGAATCTTTTACTTGCTTTTCTTATTCACTTTTCTTATCATTCTTTTAAACTTCTTAAAACTTTCAAATACATAAACTGATCTTCAGACTCTTTTACTTGCATTTCTTATTCACTTTTCTTATCATTCTTTTAAACTTCTTAAAACTTTCAAATACATAAACTGATCTTCAGACTCTTTTACTTGCTTTTCTTATTCACTTTTCTTATCATTCTTTTAAACTTCTTAAAACTTTCAAATACATAAACTGATCTTCAGAATCTTTTACTTGCTTTTCTTATTCACTTTTCTTATCATTCTTTTAAACTTCTTAAAGCTTTCAAATACATAAACTGATCTTAAGACTCTTTTACTTGCTTTTCTTATTCACTTTTCTTATCATTCTTTTAAACTTCTTAAAACTTTCAAATACATAAACTGATCTTCAGACTCTTTTAGTTGCTTTTCTTATTCACTTTTCTTATCATTCTTTTAAACTTCTTAAAACTTTCAAATAAATAACTGATCTTCAGACTCTTTTACTTGCATTTCTTATTCACTTTTCTTATCATTCTTTTAAACTTCTTAAAACTTTCAAATAAATAAACTGATCTTCAGACTCTTTTACTTGCTTTTCTTATCATTCTTTTAAACTTCTTAAAACTTTTAAATACATAAACTGATCTTCAGACTCTTTTACTTGCTTTTCTTATCATTCTTTTAAACATCTTTAAACTTTCAAATACATAAACTGATCTTCAGACTCTTTTACTTGCTTTTCTTATTCACTTTTCTTATCATTCTTTTAAACTTCTTAAAACTTTCAAATGCATAAACTGTTCTTCAGACTCTTTTACTTGCTTTTCTTATTCACTTTTCTTATCATTCTTTTAAACTTCTTAAAACTTTCAAATTAATAAAATAATCTTCAGACTCTTTTACTTGCTTTTCTTATCATTCTTTTAAACTTCTTAAAACTTTTAAATACATAAACTGATCTTCAGACTCTTTTACTTGCTTTTCTTATCATTCTTTTAAACATCTTAAAACTTTCAAATACATAAACTGATCTTCAGAATCTTTTACTTGCTTTTCTTATTCACTTTTCTTATCATTCTTTTAAACTTCTTAAAACTTTCAAATTTATAAACTGATCTTCAGACTCTTTTACTTGCTTTTCTTATCATTCTTTAAAACATCTTAAAACTTTCAAATACATAAACTGATCTTCAGACTCTTTTACTTGCTTTTCTTATTCACTTTTCTTATCATTCTTTTAAACTTCTTAAAGCTTTCAAAGACATAAACTGATCTTCAGACTCTTTTACTTGCTTTTCTTATTCACTTTTCTTATCATTCTTTTAAACTTCTTAAAACTTTCAAATACATAAACTGATCTTCAGACTCTTTTACTTGCTTTTCTTATTCACTTTTCTTATCATTCTTTTAAACTTCTTACAACTTTCAAATACATAAACTGATCTTCAGAATCTTTTACTTGCTTTTCTTATTCACTTTTCTTATCATTCTTTTAAACTTCTTAAAACTTTCAAATACATAAACTGATCTTCAGACTCTTTTACTTGCATTTCTTATTCACTTTTCTTATCATTTTTTTAAACTTCTTAAAACTTTCAAATACATAAACTGATCTTCAGACTCTTTTACTTGCTTTTCTTATTCACTTTTCTTATCATTCTTTTAAACTTCTTAAAACTTTCAAATACATAAACTGATCTTCAGACTCTTTTACTTGCTTTTCTTATTCACTTTTCTTATCATTCTTTTAAACTTCTTAAAACTTTCAAATACATAAACTGATCTTCAGACTCTTTTACTTGCTTTTCTTATTCACTTTTCTTATCATTCTTTTAAACTTCTTAAAACTTTCAAATTAATAAACTGATCTTCAGACTCTTTTACTTGCTTTTCTTATCATTCTTTTAAACTTCTTAAAACTTTCAAATAAATAAACTGATCTTCAGAATCTTTTACTTGCTTTTCTTATTCACTTTTCTTATCATTCTTTTAAACTTCTTAAAACTTTTAAATTAATAAACTGATCTTCAGACTATTTTACTTGCTTTTCTTATTCACTTTTCTTATCATTCTTTTAAACTTCTTAAAACTTTCAAATACATAAACTGATCTTCAGACTCTTTTACTTGCTTTTCTTATTCACTTTTCTTATCATTCTTTTAAACTTCTTAAAACTTTCAAATACATAAACTGATCTTCAGACTCTTTTACTTGCTTTTCTTATTCACTTTTCTTATCATTCTTTTAAACTTCTTAAAACTTTCAAATACATAAACTGATCTTAAGACTCTTTTGCTTGAATTTCTTATTCATTTTTCTTATCATTCTTTTAAACTTCTTAAAACTTTCAAATTAATAAACTGATCTTCAGAATCTTTTACTTGCTTTTCTTATCATTCTTTTAAACTTCTTAAAACTTTCAAATACATAAACTGATCTTCAGACTCTTTTACTTGCTTTTCTTATTCACTTTTCTTATCATTCTTTTAAACTTCTTAAAACTTTCAAATTAATAAACTGATCTTCAGAATCTTTTACTTGCTTTTCTTATTCACTTTTCTTATCATTCTTTTAAACTTCTTAAAACTTTCAAATACATAAACTGATCTTAAGACTCTTTTGCTTGAATTTCTTATTCATTTTTCTTATCATTCTTTTAAACTTCTTAAAACTTTCAAATACATAAACTGATCTTCAGACTCTTTTACTTGCATTTCTTATTCACTTTTCTTATCATTCTTTTAAACTTCTTAAAACTTTCAAATTAATAAACTGATCTTCAGACTCTTTTACTTGCTTTTCTTATTCACTTTTCTTATCATTCTTTTAAACTTCTTAAAACTTTCAAATACATAAACTGATCTTCAGACTCTTTTACTTGCTTTTCTTATCATTCTTTTAAACTTCTTAAAACTTTCAAATTAATAAACTGATCTTCAGACTCTTTTACTTGCTTTTCTTATCATTCTTTTAAACTTCTTAAAACTTTCAAATAAATAAACTGATCTTCAGAATCTTTTACTTGCTTTTCTTATTCACTTTTCTTATCATTCTTTTAAACTTCTTAAAACTTTCAAATACATAAACTGATCTTCAGACTCTTTTAGTTGCTTTTCTTATTCACTTTTCTTATCATTCTTTTAAACTTCTTAAAACTTTCAAATACATAAACTGATCTTCAGACTCTTTTACTTGCATTTCTTATTCACTTTTCTTATCATTCTTTTAAACTTCTTAAAACTTTCAAATACATAAACTGATCTTAAGACTCTTTTGCTTGAATTTCTTATTCATTTTTCTTATCATTCTTTTAAACTTCTTAAAACTTTCAAATTAATAAACTGATCTTCAGAATCTTTTACTTGCTTTTCTTATTCACTTTTCTTATCATTCTTTTAAACTTCTTAAAACTTTCAAATTTATAAACTGATCTTCAGACTCTTTTACTTGCTTTTCTTATCATTCTTTTAAACTTCTTAAAACTTTCAAATACATAAACTGATCTTCAGACTCTTTTACTTGCTTTTCTTATTCACTTTTCTTATCATTCTTTTAAACTTCTTAAAACTTTCAAATACATAAACTGATCTTCAGACTCTTTTACTTGCATTTCTTATTCACTTTTCTTATCATTCTTTTAAACTTCTTAAAACTTTCAAATACATAAACTGATCTTCAGACTCTTTTAGTTGCTTTTCTTATTCACTTTTCTTATCATTCTTTTAAACTTCTTAAAGCTTTCAAATACATAAACTGATCTTAAGACTCTTTTACTTGCTTTTCTTATTCACTTTTCTTATCATTCTTTTAAACTTCTTAAAACTTTCAAATACATAAACTGATCTTCAGACTCTTTTACTTGCTTTTCTTATTCACTTTTCTTATCATTCTTTTAAACTTCTTAAAACTTTCAAATACATAAACTGATCTTCAGACTCTTTTACTTGCTTTTCTTATTCACTTTTCTTATCATTCTTTTAAACTTCTTAAAACTTTCAAATACATAAACTGATCTTCAGACTCTTTTACTTGCTTTTCTTATTCACTTTTCTTATCATTCTTTTAAACTTCTTAAAACTTTCAAATACATAAACTGATCTTAAGACTCTTTTGCTTGAATTTCTTATTCATTTTTCTTATCATTCTTTTAAACTTCTTAAAACTTTCAAATTAATAAACTGATCTTCAGAATCTTTTACTTGCTTTTCTTATCATTCTTTTAAACTTCTTAAAACTTTCAAATACATAAACTGATCTTCAGACTCTTTTACTTGCTTTTCTTATTCACTTTTCTTATCATTCTTTTAAACTTCTTAAAACTTTCAAATTAATAAACTGATCTTCAGAATCTTTTACTTGCTTTTCTTATTCACTTTTCTTATCATTCTTTTAAACTTCTTAAAACTTTCAAATACATAAACTGATCTTAAGACTCTTTTGCTTGAATTTCTTATTCATTTTTCTTATCATTCTTTTAAACTTCTTAAAACTTTCAAATACATAAACTGATCTTCAGACTCTTTTACTTGCATTTCTTATTCACTTTTCTTATCATTCTTTTAAACTTCTTAAAACTTTCAAATTAATAAACTGATCTTCAGACTCTTTTACTTGCTTTTCTTATTCACTTTTCTTATCATTCTTTTAAACTTCTTAAAACTTTCAAATACATAAACTGATCTTCAGACTCTTTTAGTTGCTTTTCTTATTCACTTTTCTTATCATTCTTTTAAACTTCTTAAAACTTTCAAATACATAAACTGATCTTCAGACTCTTTTACTTGCATTTCTTATTCACTTTTCTTATCATTCTTTTAAACTTCTTAAAACTTTCAAATACATAAACTGATCTTAAGACTCTTTTGCTTGAATTTCTTATTCATTTTTCTTATCATTCTTTTAAACTTCTTAAAACTTTCAAATTAATAAACTGATCTTCAGAATCTTTTACTTGCTTTTCTTATTCACTTTTCTTATCATTCTTTTAAACTTCTTAAAACTTTCAAATTTATAAACTGATCTTCAGACTCTTTTACTTGCTTTTCTTATCATTCTTTTAAACTTCTTAAAACTTTCAAATACATAAACTGATCTTCAGACTCTTTTACTTGCTTTTCTTATTCACTTTTCTTATCATTCTTTTAAACTTCTTAAAACTTTCAAATACATAAACTGATCTTCAGACTCTTTTACTTGCATTTCTTATTCACTTTTCTTATCATTCTTTTAAACTTCTTAAAACTTTCAAATACATAAACTGATCTTCAGACTCTTTTAGTTGCTTTTCTTATTCACTTTTCTTATCATTCTTTTAAACTTCTTAAAGCTTTCAAATACATAAACTGATCTTAAGACTCTTTTACTTGCTTTTCTTATTCACTTTTCTTATCATTCTTTTAAACTTCTTAAAACTTTCAAATACATAAACTGATCTTCAGACTCTTTTACTTGCTTTTCTTATTCACTTTTCTTATCATTCTTTTAAACTTCTTAAAACTTTCAAATTAATAAACTGATCTTAAGAATCTTTTACTTGCTTTTCTTATTCACTTTTCTTATCATTCTTTTAAACTTCTTAAAACTTTCAAATTAATAAACTAATCTTCAGACTCTTTTACTTGCTTTTCTTATCATTCTTTTAAACTTCTTAAAACTTTCAAATACATAAACTGATCTTCAGAATCTTTTACTTGCATTTCTTATTCACTTTTCTTATCATTCTTTTAAACATCTTAAAACTTTCAAATACATAAACTGATCTTCAGACTCTTTTACTTGCATTTCTTATTCACTTTTCTTATCATTCTTTTAAACTTCTTAAAACTTTCAAATACATAAACTGATCTTCAGACTCTTTTACTTGCTTTTCTTATCATTCTTTTAAACTTCTTAAAACTTTCAAATACATAAACTGATCTTAAGACTCTTTTACTTGCTTTTCTTATTCACTTTTCTTATCATTCTTTTAAACTTCTTAAAACTTTCAAATACATAAACTGATCTTCAGAATCTTTTACTTGCTTTTCTTATTCACTTTTCTTATCATTCTTTTAAACTTCTTAAAACTTTCAAATACATAAACTGATCTTAAGACTCTTTTACTTGCTTTTCTTATCATTCTTTTAAACTTCTTAAAACTTTCAAATACATAAACTGATCTTCAGAATCTTTTACTTGCATTTCTTATTCACTTTTCTTATCATTCTTTTAAACTTCTTAAAACTTTCAAATACATAAACTGATCTTCAGACTCTTTTACTTGCTTTTCTTATTCACTTTTCTTATCATTCTTTTAAACTTCTTAAAACTTTCAAATACATAAACTGATCTTCAGACTCTTTTAGTTGCTTTTCTTATTCACTTTTCTTATCATTCTTTTAAACTTCTTAAAACTTTCAAATACATAAACTGATCTTCAGACTCTTTTACTTGCTTTTCTTATTCACTTTTCTTATCATTCTTTTAAACTTCTTAAAACTTTCAAATACATAAACTGATCTTAAGACTCTTTTACTTGCTTTTCTTATTCACTTTTCTTATCATTCTTTTAAACTTCTTAAAACTTTCAAATACATAAACTGATCTTCAGACTCTTTTACTTGCTTTTCTTATTCACTTTTCTTATCATTCTTTTAAACTTCTTAAAACTTTCAAATTTATAAACTGATCTTCAGACTCTTTTACTTGCTTTTCTTATCATTCTTTTAAACTTCTTAAAACTTTCAAATACATAAACTGATCTTCAGACTCTTTTACTTGCTTTTCTTATTCACTTTTCTTATCATTCTTTTAAACTTCTTAAAACTTTCAAATACATAAACTGATCTTCAGAATCTTTTACTTGCTTTTCTTATCATTCTTTTAAACTTCTTAAAACTTTCAAATTAATAAACTGATCTTCAGACTCTTTTACTTGCTTTTCTTATTCACTTTTCTTATCATTCTTTTAAACTTCTTAAAACTTTCAAATACATAAACTGATCTTCAGAATCTTTTACATGCTTTTCTTATTCACTTTTCTTATCATTCTTTTAAACTTCTTAAAACTTTCAAATTAATAAACTGATCTTCAGACTCTTTTACTTGCTTTTCTTATTCACTTTTCTTAGAAATCTTATCATTCTTTTAAACTTCTAGTTCTTAAAACTTTCAAATACATAAACAGATCTTCAGACTCTTTTACTTGCTTTTCTTATTCACTTTTCTTATCATTCTTTTAAACTTCTTAAAACTTTCAAATACATAAACTGATCTTCAGACTCTTTTACTTGCATTTCTTATTCACTTTTCTTATCATTCTTTTAAACTTCTTAAAACTTTCAAATACATAAACTGATCTTCAGACTCTTTTAGTTGCTTTTCTTATTCACTTTTCTTATCATTTTTTTAAACTTCTTAAAACTTTCAAATACATAAACTGATCTTCAGAATCTTTTACTTGCATTTCTTATTCACTTTTCTTATCATTCTTTTAAACTTCTTAAAACTTTCAAATACATAAACTGATCTTCAGACTCTTTTACTTGCTTTTCTTATCATTCTTTTAAACTTCTTAAAACTTTCAAATACATAAACTGATCTTAAGACTCTTTTACTTGCTTTTCTTATTCACTTTTCTTATCATTCTTTTAAACTTCTTAAAACTTTCAAATACATAAACTGATCTTCAGAATCTTTTACTTGCTTTTCTTATTCACTTTTCTTATCATTCTTTTAAACTTCTTAAAACTTTCAAATACATAAACTGATCTTAAGACTCTTTTACTTGCTTTTCTTATCATTCTTTTAAACTTCTTAAAACTTTCAAATACATAAACTGATCTTCAGAATCTTTTACTTGCATTTCTTATTCACTTTTCTTATCATTCTTTTAAACTTCTTAAAGCTTTCAAATACATAAACTGATCTTCAGAATCTTTTACTTGCTTTTCTTATTCACTTTTCTTATCATTCTTTTAAACTTCTTAAAACTTTCAAATACATAAACTGATCTTAAGACTCTTTTGCTTGAATTTCTTATTCATTTTTCTTATCATTCTTTTAAACTTCTTAAAACTTTCAAATACATAAACTGATCTTCAGACTCTTTTACTTGCTTTTCTTATTCACTTTTCTTATCATTCTTTTAAACTTCTTAAAACTTTCAAATACATAAACTGATCTTAAGACTCTTTTGCTTGAATTTCTTATTCATTTTTCTTATCATTCTTTTAAACTTCTTAAAACTTTCAAATTAATAAACTGATCTTCAGAATCTTTTACTTGCTTTTCTTATCATTCTTTTAAACTTCTTAAAACTTTCAAATACATAAACTGATCTTCAGACTCTTTTACTTGCTTTTCTTATTCACTTTTCTTATCATTCTTTTAAACTTCTTAAAACTTTCAAATTAATAAACTGATCTTCAGAATCTTTTACTTGCTTTTCTTATTCACTTTTCTTATCATTCTTTTAAACTTCTTAAAACTTTCAAATACATAAACTGATCTTAAGACTCTTTTGCTTGAATTTCTTATTCATTTTTCTTATCATTCTTTTAAACTTCTTAAAACTTTCAAATACATAAACTGATCTTCAGACTCTTTTACTTGCATTTCTTATTCACTTTTCTTATCATTCTTTTAAACTTCTTAAAACTTTCAAATTAATAAACTGATCTTCAGACTCTTTTACTTGCTTTTCTTATTCACTTTTCTTATCATTCTTTTAAACTTCTTAAAACTTTCAAATTAATAAACTGATCTTCAGACTCTTTTACTTGCTTTTCTTATCATTCTTTTAAACTTCTTAAAACTTTCAAATTAATAAACTGATCTTCAGACTCTTTTACTTGCTTTTCTTATTCACTTTTCTTATCATTCTTTTAAACTTCTTAAAACTTTCAAATAAATAAACTGATCTTCAGAATCTTTTACTTGCTTTTCTTATTCACTTTTCTTATCATTCTTTTAAACTTCTTAAAACTTTCAAATACATAAACTGATCTTCAGACTCTTTTAGTTGCTTTTCTTATTCACTTTTCTTATCATTCTTTTAAACTTCTTAAAACTTTCAAATACATAAACTGATCTTCAGACTCTTTTACTTGCATTTCTTATTCACTTTTCTTATCATTCTTTTAAACTTCTTAAAACTTTCAAATACATAAACTGATCTTAAGACTCTTTTGCTTGAATTTCTTATTCATTTTTCTTATCATTCTTTTAAACTTCTTAAAACTTTCAAATTAATAAACTGATCTTCAGAATCTTTTACTTGCTTTTCTTATTCACTTTTCTTATCATTCTTTTAAACTTCTTAAAACTTTCAAATTTATAAACTGATCTTCAGACTCTTTTACTTGCTTTTCTTATCATTCTTTTAAACTTCTTAAAACTTTCAAATACATAAACTGATCTTCAGACTCTTTTACTTGCTTTTCTTATTCACTTTTCTTATCATTCTTTTAAACTTCTTAAAACTTTCAAATACATAAACTGATCTTCAGACTCTTTTACTTGCATTTCTTATTCACTTTTCTTATCATTCTTTTAAACTTCTTAAAACTTTCAAATACATAAACTGATCTTCAGACTCTTTTAGTTGCTTTTCTTATTCACTTTTCTTATCATTCTTTTAAACTTCTTAAAGCTTTCAAATACATAAACTGATCTTAAGACTCTTTTACTTGCTTTTCTTATTCACTTTTCTTATCATTCTTTTAAACTTCTTAAAACTTTCAAATACATAAACTGATCTTCAGACTCTTTTACTTGCTTTTCTTATTCACTTTTCTTATCATTCTTTTAAACTTCTTAAAACTTTCAAATTAATAAACTGATCTTAAGAATCTTTTACTTGCTTTTCTTATTCACTTTTCTTATCATTCTTTTAAACTTCTTAAAACTTTCAAATACATAAACTGATCTTCAGACTCTTTTACTTGCTTTTCTTATCATTCTTTTAAACTTCTTAAAACTTTCAAATACATAAACTGATCTTAAGACTCTTTTACTTGCTTTTCTTATTCACTTTTCTTATCATTCTTTTAAACTTCTTAAAACTTTCAAATACATAAACTGATCTTCAGAATCTTTTACTTGCTTTTCTTATTCACTTTTCTTATCATTCTTTTAAACTTCTTAAAACTTTCAAATACATAAACTGATCTTAAGACTCTTTTACTTGCTTTTCTTATCATTCTTTTAAACTTCTTAAAACTTTCAAATACATAAACTGATCTTCAGAATCTTTTACTTGCATTTCTTATTCACTTTTCTTATCATTCTTTTAAACTTCTTAAAGCTTTCAAATACATAAACTGATCTTCAGAATCTTTTACTTGCTTTTCTTATTCACTTTTCTTATCATTCTTTTAAACTTCTTAAAACTTTCAAATACATAAACTGATCTTCAGACTCTTTTAGTTGCTTTTCTTATTCACTTTTCTTATCATTCTTTTAAACTTCTTAAAACTTTCAAATACATAAACTGATCTTCAGACTCTTTTACTTGCTTTTCTTATTCACTTTTCTTATCATTCTTTTAAACTTCTTAAAACTTTCAAATACATAAACTGATCTTAAGACTCTTTTGCTTGAATTTCTTATTCATTTTTCTTATCATTCTTTTAAACTTCTTAAAACTTTCAAATTAATAAACTGATCTTCAGAATCTTTTACTTGCTTTTCTTATTCACTTTTCTTATCATTCTTTTAAACTTCTTAAAACTTTCAAATTTATAAACTGATCTTCAGACTCTTTTACTTGCTTTTCTTATCATTCTTTTAAACTTCTTAAAACTTTCAAATACATAAACTGATCTTCAGACTCTTTTACTTGCTTTTCTTATTCACTTTTCTTATCATTCTTTTAAACTTCTTAAAACTTTCAAATACATAAACTGATCTTCAGACTCTTTTACTTGCTTTTCTTATCATTCTTTTAAACTTCTTAAAACTTTCAAATACATAAACTGATCTTAAGACTCTTTTACTTGCTTTTCTTATTCACTTTTCTTATCATTCTTTTAAACTTCTTAAAACTTTCAAATACATAAACTGATCTTCAGAATCTTTTACATGCTTTTCTTATTCACTTTTCTTATCATTCTTTTAAACTTCTTAAAACTTTCAAATTAATAAACTGATCTTCAGACTCTTTTACTTGCTTTTCTTATTCACTTTTCTTAGAAATCTTATCATTCTTTTAAACTTCTAGTTCTTAAAACTTTCAAATACATAAACAGATCTTCAGACTCTTTTACTTGCTTTTCTTATTCACTTTTCTTATCATTCTTTTAAACTTCTTAAAACTTTCAAATACATAAACTGATCTTCAGACTCTTTTACTTGCATTTCTTATTCACTTTTCTTATCATTCTTTTAAACTTCTTAAAACTTTCAAATACATAAACTGATCTTCAGACTCTTTTAGTTGCTTTTCTTATTCACTTTTCTTATCATTTTTTTAAACTTCTTAAAACTTTCAAATACATAAACTGATCTTCAGAATCTTTTACTTGCATTTCTTATTCACTTTTCTTATCATTCTTTTAAACTTCTTAAAACTTTCAAATACATAAACTGATCTTCAGACTCTTTTACTTGCTTTTCTTATCATTCTTTTAAACTTCTTAAAACTTTCAAATACATAAACTGATCTTAAGACTCTTTTACTTGCTTTTCTTATTCACTTTTCTTATCATTCTTTTAAACTTCTTAAAACTTTCAAATACATAAACTGATCTTCAGAATCTTTTACTTGCATTTCTTATTCACTTTTCTTATCATTCTTTTAAACTTCTTAAAACTTTCAAATTAATAAACTGATCTTCAGAATCTTTTACTTGCTTTTCTTATTCACTTTTCTTATCATTCTTTTAAACTTCTTAAAACTTTCAAATTTATAAACTGATCTTCAGACTCTTTTACTTACTTTTCTTATCATTCTTTTAAACTTCTTAAAACTTTCAAATACATAAACTGATCTTCAGACTCTTTTACTTGCTTTTCTTATTCACTTTTCTTATCATTCTTTTAAACTTCTTAAAACTTTCAAATACATAAACTGATCTTCAGACTCTTTTACTTGCTTTTCTTATCATTCTTTTAAACTTCTTAAAACTTTCAAATACATAAACTGATCTTAAGACTCTTTTACTTGCTTTTCTTATTCACTTTTCTTATCATTCTTTTAAACTTCTTAAAACTTTCAAATACATAAACTGATCTTCAGAATCTTTTACATGCTTTTCTTATTCACTTTTCTTATCATTCTTTTAAACTTCTTAAAACTTTCAAATTAATAAACTGATCTTCAGACTCTTTTACTTGCTTTTCTTATTCACTTTTCTTAGAAATCTTATCATTCTTTTAAACTTCTAGTTCTTAAAACTTTCAAATACATAAACAGATCTTCAGACTCTTTTACTTGCTTTTCTTATTCACTTTTCTTATCATTCTTTTAAACTTCTTAAAACTTTCAAATACATAAACTGATCTTCAGACTCTTTTACTTGCATTTCTTATTCACTTTTCTTATCATTCTTTTAAACTTCTTAAAACTTTCAAATACATAAACTGATCTTCAGACTCTTTTAGTTGCTTTTCTTATTCACTTTTCTTATCATTTTTTTAAACTTCTTAAAACTTTCAAATACATAAACTGATCTTCAGAATCTTTTACTTGCATTTCTTATTCACTTTTCTTATCATTCTTTTAAACTTCTTAAAACTTTCAAATACATAAACTGATCTTCAGACTCTTTTACTTGCTTTTCTTATCATTCTTTTAAACTTCTTAAAACTTTCAAATACATAAACTGATCTTAAGACTCTTTTACTTGCTTTTCTTATTCACTTTTCTTATCATTCTTTTAAACTTCTTAAAACTTTCAAATACATAAACTGATCTTCAGAATCTTTTACTTGCTTTTCTTATTCACTTTTCTTATCATTCTTTTAAACTTCTTAAAACTTTCAAATACATAAACTGATCTTAAGACTCTTTTACTTGCTTTTCTTATCATTCTTTTAAACTTCTTAAAACTTTCAAATACATAAACTGATCTTCAGAATCTTTTACTTGCATTTCTTATTCACTTTTCTTATCATTCTTTTAAACTTCTTAAAGATTTCAAATACATAAACTGATCTTCAGAATCTTTTACTTGCTTTTCTTATTCACTTTTCTTATCATTCTTTTAAACTTCTTAAAACTTTCAAATACATAAACTGATCTTCAGACTCTTTTAGTTGCTTTTCTTATTCACTTTTCTTATCATTCTTTTAAACTTCTTAAAACTTTCAAATACATAAACTGATCTTCAGACTCTTTTACTTGCTTTTCTTATTCACTTTTCTTATCATTCTTTTAAACTTCTTAAAACTTTCAAATACATAAACTGATCTTAAGACTCTTTTGCTTGAATTTCTTATTCATTTTTCTTATCATTCTTTTAAACTTCTTAAAACTTTCAAATACATAAACTGATCTTCAGACTCTTTTACTTGCTTTTCTTATTCACTTTTCTTATCATTCTTTTAAACTTCTTAAAACTTTCAAATACATAAACTGATCTTCAGACTCTTTTACTTGCTTTTCTTATTCACTTTTCTTATCATTCTTTTAAACTTCTTAAAACTTTCAAATACATAAACTGATCTTAAGACTCTTTTACTTGCTTTTCTTATCATTCTTTTAAACTTCTTAAAACTTTCAAATTAATAAACTGATCTTCAGACTCTTTTACTTGCTTTTCTTATCATTCTTTTAAACTTCTTAAAACTTTCAAATACATAAACTGATCTTAAGACTCTTTTACTTGCTTTTCTTATTCACTTTTCTTATCATTCTTTTAAACTTCTTAAAGCTTTCAAATACATAAACTGATCTTCAGACTCTTTTACTTGCATTTCTTATTCACTTTTCTTATCATTTTTTTAAACTTCTTAAAGCTTTCAAATACATAAACTGATCTTCAGACTCTTTTACTTGCTTTTCTTATTCACTTTTCTTATCATTTTTTTAAACTTCTTAAAACTTTCAAATTAATAAACTGATCTTAAGAATCTTTTACTTGCTTTTCTTATTCACTTTTCTTATCATTCTTTTAAACTTCTTAAAACTTTCAAATTAATAAACTAATCTTCAGACTCTTTTACTTGCTTTTCTTATCATTCTTTTAAACTTCTTAAAACTTTCAAATACATAAACTGATCTTCAGAATCTTTTACTTGCATTTCTTATTCACTTTTCTTATCATTCTTTTAAACTTCTTAAAACTTTCAAATTAATAAACTGATCTTCAGAATCTTTTACTTGCATTTCTTATTCACTTTTCTTATCATTCTTTTAAACTTCTTAAAGCTTTCAAATTAAAAAACTGATCTTCAGACTCTTTTACTTGCTTTTCTTATCATTCTTTTAAACTTCTTAAAACTTTCAAATACATAAACTGATCTTAAGACTCTTTTACTTGCTTTTCTTATTCACTTTTCTTATCATTCTTTTAAACTTCTTAAAACTTTCAAATACATAAACTGATCTTAAGACTCTTTTACTTGCTTTTCTTATCATTCTTTTAAACTTCTTAAAACTTTCAAATACATAAACTGATCTTCAGAATCTTTTACTTGCATTTCTTATTCACTTTTCTTATCATTCTTTTAAACTTCTTAAAACTTTCAAATTAATAAACTAATCTTCAGACTCTTTTACTTGCTTTTCTTATTCACTTTTCTTATCATTCTTTTAAACTTCTTAAAACTTTCAAATACATAAACTGATCTTCAGACTCTTTTAGTTGCTTTTCTTATTCACTTTTCTTATCATTCTTTTAAACTTCTTAAAACTTTCAAATACATAAACTGATCTTCAGACTCTTTTAGTTGCTTTTCTTATTCACTTTTCTTATCATTTTTTTAAACTTCTTAAAGCTTTCAAATACATAAACTGATCTTAAGACTCTTTTAGTTGCTTTTCTTATCATTCTTTTAAACTTCTTAAAACTTTTAAATACATAAACTGATCTTAAGACTCTTTTACTTGCTTTTCTTATTCACTTTTCTTATCATTCTTTTAAACTTCTTAAAACTTTCAAATACATAAACTGATCTTAAGACTCTTTTACTTGCTTTTCTTATCATTCTTTTAAACTTCTTAAAACTTTCAAATACATAAACTGATCTTCAGAATCTTTTACTTGCATTTCTTATTCACTTTTCTTATCATTCTTTTAAACTTCTTAAAACTTTCAAATACATAAACTGATCTTCAGAATCTTTTACTTGCTTTTCTTATTCACTTTTCTTATCATTCTTTTAAACTTCTTAAAACTTTCAAATACATAAACTGATCTTAAGACTCTTTTACTTGCTTTTCTTATTCACTTTTCTTATCATTCTTTTAAACTTCTTAAAACTTTCAAATACATAAACTGATCTTCAGACTCTTTTAGTTGCTTTTCTTATTCACTTTTCTTATCATTTTTTTAAACTTCTTAAAGCTTTCAAATACATAAACTGATCTTCAGACTCTTTTACTTGCTTTTCTTATTCACTTTTCTTATCATTCTTTTAAACTTCTTAAAACTTTCAAATACATAAACTGATCTTCAGACTCTTTTACTTGCTTTTCTTATTCACTTTTCTTATCATTCTTTTAAACTTCTTAAAACTTTCAAATTAATAAACTAATCTTCAGACTCTTTTACTTGCTTTTCTTATTCACTTTTCTTATCATTCTTTTAAACTTCTTAAAACTTTCAAATTAATAAACTAATCTTCAGACTCTTTTACTTGCTTTTCTTATCATTCTTTTAAACTTCTTAAAACTTTCAAATACATAAACTGATCTTCAGAATCTTTTACTTGCATTTCTTATTCACTTTTCTTATCATTCTTTTAAACTTCTTAAAACTTTCAAATACATAAACTGATCTTCAGACTCTTTTACTTGCTTTTCTTATCATTCTTTTAAACTTCTTAAAACGTTCAAATTAATAAACTGATCTTCAGACTCTTTTAGTTGCTTTTCTTATTCACTTTTCTTATCATTCTTTTAAACTTCTTAAAACTTTCAAATACATAAACTGATCTTAAGACTCTTTTACTTGCTTTTCTTATTCACTTTTCTTATCATTCTTTTAAACTTCTTAAAACTTTCAAATACATAAACTGATCTTCAGAATCTTTTACTTGCTTTTCTTATTCACTTTTCTTATCATTCTTTTAAACTTCTTAAAACTTTTAAATTAATAAACTGATCTTCAGACTATTTTACTTGCTTTTCTTATTCACTTTTCTTATCATTCTTTTAAACTTCTTAAAACTTTCAAATACATAAACTGATCTTCAGACTCTTTTACTTGCTTTTCTTATTCACTTTTCTTATCATTCTTTTAAACTTCTTAAAACTTTCAAATACATAAACTGATCTTCAGACTCTTTTACTTGCATTTCTTATTCACTTTTCTTATCATTTTTTTAAACTTCTTAAAGCTTTCAAATACATAAACTGATCTTCAGACTCTTTTACTTGCTTTTCTTATTCACTTTTCTTATCATTTTTTTAAACTTCTTAAAACTTTCAAATTAATAAACTGATCTTAAGAATCTTTTACTTGCTTTTCTTATTCACTTTTCTTATCATTCTTTTAAACTTCTTAAAACTTTCAAATTAATAAACTAATCTTCAGACTCTTTTACTTGCTTTTCTTATCATTCTTTTAAACTTCTTAAAACTTTCAAATACATAAACTGATCTTCAGAATCTTTTACTTGCATTTCTTATTCACTTTTCTTATCATTCTTTTAAACTTCTTAAAACTTTCAAATTAATAAACTGATCTTCAGAATCTTTTACTTGCATTTCTTATTCACTTTTCTTATCATTCTTTTAAACTTCTTAAAGCTTTCAAATTAAAAAACTGATCTTCAGACTCTTTTACTTGCTTTTCTTATCATTCTTTTAAACTTCTTAAAACTTTCAAATACATAAACTGATCTTAAGACTCTTTTACTTGCTTTTCTTATTCACTTTTCTTATCATTCTTTTAAACTTCTTAAAACTTTCAAATACATAAACTGATCTTCAGACTCTTTTACTTGCTTTTCTTATCATTCTTTTAAACTTCTTAAAACTTTCAAATACATAAACTGATCTTCAGAATCTTTTACTTGCATTTCTTATTCACTTTTCTTATCATTCTTTTAAACTTCTTAAAGCTTTCAAATTAATAAACTGATCTTAAGAATCTTTTACTTGCTTTTCTTATTCACTTTTCTTATCATTCTTTTAAACTTCTTAAAACTTTCAAATACATAAACTGATCTTCAGACTCTTTTAGTTGCTTTTCTTATTCACTTTTCTTATCATTCTTTTAAACTTCTTAAAACTTTCAAATACATAAACTGATCTTCAGACTCTTTTAGTTGCTTTTCTTATTCACTTTTCTTATCATTTTTTTAAACTTCTTAAAGCTTTCAAATACATAAACTGATCTTAAGACTCTTTTAGTTGCTTTTCTTATCATTCTTTTAAACTTCTTAAAACTTTTAAATACATAAACTGATCTTAAGACTCTTTTACTTGCTTTTCTTATTCACTTTTCTTATCATTCTTTTAAACTTCTTAAAACTTTCAAATACATAAACTGATCTTAAGACTCTTTTACTTGCTTTTCTTATCATTCTTTTAAACTTCTTAAAACTTTCAAATACATAAACTGATCTTCAGAATCTTTTACTTGCATTTCTTATTCACTTTTCTTATCATTCTTTTAAACTTCTTAAAACTTTCAAATACATAAACTGATCTTCAGAATCTTTTACTTGCTTTTCTTATTCACTTTTCTTATCATTCTTTTAAACTTCTTAAAACTTTCAAATACATAAACTGATCTTAAGACTCTTTTACTTGCTTTTCTTATTCACTTTTCTTATCATTCTTTTAAACTTCTTAAAACTTTCAAATACATAAACTGATCTTCAGACTCTTTTACTTGCTTTTCTTATTCACTTTTCTTATCATTCTTTTAAACTTCTTAAAGCTTTAAAATACATAAACTGATCTTCAGACTCTTTTACTTGCTTTTCTTATTCACTTTTCTTATCATTCTTTTAAACTTCTTAAAACTTTCAAATACATAAACTGATCTTCAGACTCTTTTACTTGCTTTTCTTATTCACTTTTCTTATCATTCTTTTAAACTTCTTAAAACTTTCAAATTAATAAACTAATCTTCAGACTCTTTTACTTGCTTTTCTTATTCACTTTTCTTATCATTCTTTTAAACTTCTTAAAACTTTCAAATTAATAAACTAATCTTCAGACTCTTTTACTTGCTTTTCTTATCATTCTTTTAAACTTCTTAAAACTTTCAAATACATAAACTGATCTTCAGAATCTTTTACTTGCATTTCTTATTCACTTTTCTTATCATTCTTTTAAACTTCTTAAAACTTTCAAATACATAAACTGATCTTCAGACTCTTTTACTTGCTTTTCTTATCATTCTTTTAAACTTCTTAAAACGTTCAAATTAATAAACTGATCTTCAGACTCTTTTAGTTGCTTTTCTTATTCACTTTTCTTATCATTCTTTTAAACTTCTTAAAATTTTCAAATACATAAACTGATCTTCAGACTCTTTTACTTGCTTTTCTTATTCACTTTTCTTATCATTCTTTTAAACTTCTTAAAACTTTAAAATTAATAAACTGATCTTCAGACTCTTTTACTTGCTTTTCTTATTCACTTTTCTTATCATTCTTTTAAACTTCTTAAAACTTTCAAATACATAAACTGATCTTAAGACTCTTTTAGTTGCTTTTCTTATCATTCTTTTAAACTTCTTAAAACGTTCAAATTAATAAACTGATCTTCAGACTCTTTTACTTGCTTTTCTTATTCACTTTTCTTATCATTCTTTTAAACTTCTTAAAACTTTCAAATACATAAACTGATCTTAAGACTCTTTTACTTGCTTTTCTTATTCACTTTTCTTATCATTCTTTTAAACTTCTTAAAGCTTTCAAATACATAAACTGATCTTCAGAATCTTTTACTTCTTTTCTTATTCACTTTTCTTATCATTCTTTTAAACTTCTTAAAACTTTCAAATACATAAACTGATCTTCAGAATCTTTTACTTGCTTTTCTTATTCACTTTTCTTATCATTCTTTTAAACTTCTTAAAACTTTCAAATTAATAAACTGATCTTCAGACTCTTTTACTTGCTTTTCTTATCATTCTTTTAAACTTCTTAAAACGTTCAAATTAATAAACTGATCTTCAGACTCTTTTACTTGCTTTTCTTATCATTCTTTTAAACTTCTTAAAACTTTCAAATACATAAACTGATCTTAAGACTCTTTTACTTGCTTTTCTTATTCACTTTTCTTATCATTCTTTTAAACTTCTTAAAGCTTTCAAATACATAAACTGATCTTCAGAATCTTTTACTTGCTTTTCTTATTCACTTTTCTTATCATTCTTTTAAACTTCTTAAAACTTTCAAATACATAAACTGATCTTCAGACTCTTTTAGTTGCTTTTCTTATTCACTTTTCTTATCATTCTTTTAAACTTCTTAAAACTTTCAAATTAATAAACTGATCTTCAGACTCTTTTACTTGCATTTCTTATTCACTTTTCTTATCATTCTTTTAAACTTCTTAAAACTTTCAAATACATAAACTGATCTTCAGACTCTTTTACTTGCTTTTCTTATTCACTTTTCTTATCATTCTTTTAAACTTCTTAAAACTTTCAAATACATAAACTGATCTTCAGACTCTTTTACTTGCATTTCTTATTCACTTTTCTTATCATTCTTTTAAACTTCTTAAAACTTTCAAATACATAAACTGATCTTCAGACTCTTTTACTTGCTTTTCTTATTCACTTTTCTTATCATTCTTTTAAACTTCTTAAAACTTTCAAATACATAAACTGATCTTCAGACTCTTTTACTTGCTTTTCTTATTCACTTTTCTTATCATTCTTTTAAACTTCTTAAAGCTTTCAAATACATAAACTGATCTTCAGAATCTTTTACTTGCTTTTCTTATTCACTTTTCTTATCATTCTTTTAAACTTCTTAAAGCTTTCAAATTAATAAACTGATCTTCAGACTCTTTTACTTGCTTTTCTTATTCACTTTTCTTATCATTCTTTTAAACTTCTTAAAACTTTCAAATACATAAACTGATCTTAAGAATCTTTTGCTTGCATTTCTTATTCACTTTTCTTATCATTCTTTTAAACTTCTTAAAACTTTCAAATTAATAAACTGATCTTCAGACTCTTTTACTTGCTTTTCTTATTCACTTTTCTTATCATTCTTTTAAACTTCTTAAAACTTTCAAATTAATAAACTGATCTTCAGACTCTTTTACTTGCTTTTCTTATCATTCTTTTAAACTTCTTAAAACTTTCAAATACATAAACTGATCTTCAGACTCTTTTGCTTGCTTTTCTTATTCACTTTTCTTATCATTCTTTTAAACTTCTTAAAACTTTCAAATTAATAAACTGATCTTCAGACTCTTTTACTTGCTTTTCTTATCATTCTTTTAAACTTCTTAAAACGTTCAAATTAATAAACTGATCTTCAGACTCTTTTACTTGCTTTTCTTATCATTCTTTTAAACTTCTTAAAACTTTCAAATACATAAACTGATCTTAAGACTCTTTTACTTGCTTTTCTTATTCACTTTTCTTATCATTCTTTTAAACTTCTTAAAACTTTCAAATACATAAACTGATCTTCAGACTCTTTTACTTGCTTTTCTTATCATTCTTTTAAACTTCTTAAAACTTTCAAATACATAAACTGATCTTCAGAATCTTTTACTTGCTTTTCTTATTCACTTTTCTTATCATTCTTTTAAACTTCTTAAAGCTTTCAAATTAATAAACTGATCTTAAGAATCTTTTACTTGCTTTTCTTATTCACTTTTCTTATCATTCTTTTAAACTTCTTAAAACTTTCAAATACATAAACTGATCTTCAGACTCTTTTAGTTGCTTTTCTTATTCACTTTTCTTATCATTCTTTTAAACTTCTTAAAACTTTCAAATACATAAACTGATCTTCAGACTCTTTTAGTTGCTTTTCTTATTCACTTTTCTTATCATTTTTTTAAACTTCTTAAAGCTTTCAAATACATAAACTGATCTTAAGACTCTTTTAGTTGCTTTTCTTATCATTCTTTTAAACTTCTTAAAACTTTTAAATACATAAACTGATCTTAAGACTCTTTTACTTGCTTTTCTTATTCACTTTTCTTATCATTCTTTTAAACTTCTTAAAACTTTCAAATACATAAACTGATCTTAAGACTCTTTTACTTGCTTTTCTTATCATTCTTTTAAACTTCTTAAAACTTTCAAATACATAAACTGATCTTCAGAATCTTTTACTTGCATTTCTTATTCACTTTTCTTATCATTCTTTTAAACTTCTTAAAACTTTCAAATACATAAACTGATCTTCAGAATCTTTTACTTGCTTTTCTTATTCACTTTTCTTATCATTCTTTTAAACTTCTTAAAACTTTCAAATACATAAACTGATCTTCAGACTCTTTTAGTTGCTTTTCTTATTCACTTTTCTTATCATTCTTTTAAACTTCTTAAAACTTTCAAATACATAAACTGATCTTCAGACTCTTTTACTTGCTTTTCTTATCATTCTTTTAAACTTCTTAAAACGTTCAAATTAATAAACTGATCTTCAGACTCTTTTACTTGCTTTTCTTATTCACTTTTCTTATCATTCTTTTAAACTTCTTAAAACTTTCAAATTAATAAACTAATCTTCAGACTCTTTTACTTGCTTTTCTTATTCACTTTTCTTATCATTCTTTTAAACTTCTTAAAACTTTCAAATACATAAACTGATCTTCAGACTCTTTTACTTGCTTTTCTTATCATTCTTTTAAACTTCTTAAAACTTTCAAATACATAAACTGATCTTCAGAATCTTTTACTTGCATTTCTTATTCACTTTTCTTATCATTCTTTTAAACTTCTTAAAACTTTCAAATTTATAAACTGATCTTCAGACTCTTTTACTTGCATTTCTTATTCACTTTTCTTATCATTCTTTTAAACTTCTTAAAACTTTCAAATACATAAACTGATCTTCAGAATCTTTTACTTGCTTTTCTTATTCACTTTTCTTATCATTCTTTTAAACTTCTTAAAACTTTCAAATACATAAACTGATCTTAAGACTCTTTTACTCGCTTTTCTTATCATTCTTTTAAACTTCTTAAAACTTTCAAATACATAAACTGATCTTCAGACTCTTTTACTTGCTTTTCTTATTCACTTTTCTTATCATTCTTTTAAACTTCTTAAAACTTTCAAATACATAAACTGATCTTCAGACTCTTTTACTTGCTTTTCTTATCATTCTTTTAAACTTCTTAAAACGTTCAAATTAATAAACTGATCTTCAGACTCTTTTACTTGCTTTTCTTATTCACTTTTCTTATCATTCTTTTAAACTTCTTAAAACTTTCAAATACATAAACTGATCTTAAGACTCTTTTACTTGCTTTTCTTATTCACTTTTCTTATCATTCTTTTAAACTTCTTAAAGCTTTCAAATACATAAACTGATCTTCAGAATCTTTTACTTCTTTTCTTATTCACTTTTCTTATCATTCTTTTAAACTTCTTAAAACTTTCAAATACATAAACTGATCTTCAGACTCTTTTACTTGCTTTTCTTATTCACTTTTCTTATCATTCTTTTAAACTTCTTAAAACTTTCAAATACATAAACTGATCTTAAGACTCTTTTACTTGCTTTTCTTATCATTCTTTTAAACTTCTTAAAACTTTCAAATTAATAAACTGATCTTCAGACTCTTTTACTTGCTTTTCTTATCATTCTTTTAAACTTCTTAAAACTTTCAAATACATAAACTGATCTTAAGACTCTTTTACTTGCTTTTCTTATTCACTTTTCTTATCATTCTTTTAAACTTCTTAAAGCTTTCAAATACATAAACTGATCTTCAGAATCTTTTACTTGCTTTTCTTATTCACTTTTCTTATCATTCTTTTAAACTTCTTAAAACTTTCAAATTAATAAACTGATCTTAAGAATCTTTTACTTGCTTTTCTTATTCACTTTTCTTATCATTCTTTTAAACTTCTTAAAACTTTCAAATTAATAAACTGATCTTCAGACTCTTTTACTTGCATTTCTTATTCACTTTTCTTATCATTCTTTTAAACTTCTTAAAACTTTCAAATACATAAACTGATCTTCAGACTCTTTTACTTGCTTTTCTTATTCACTTTTCTTATCATTCTTTTAAACTTCTTAAAACTTTCAAATACATAAACTGATCTTCAGACTCTTTTAGTTGCTTTTCTTATTCACTTTTCTTATCATTCTTTTAAACTTCTTAAAACTTTCAAATACATAAACTGATCTTCAGACTCTTTTAGTTGCTTTTCTTATTCACTTTTCTTATCATTCTTTTAAACTTCTTAAAACTTTCAAATACATAAACTGATCTTCAGACTCTTTTAGTTGCTTTTCTTATTCACTTTTCTTATCATTTTTTTAAACTTCTTAAAGCTTTCAAATACATAAACTGATCTTAAGACTCTTTTAGTTGCTTTTCTTATCATTCTTTTAAACTTCTTAAAACTTTTAAATACATAAACTGATCTTAAGACTCTTTTACTTGCTTTTCTTATTCACTTTTCTTATCATTCTTTTAAACTTCTTAAAACTTTCAAATACATAAACTGATCTTAAGACTCTTTTACTTGCTTTTCTTATTCACTTTTCTTATCATTCTTTTAAACTTCTTAAAACTTTCAAATTAATAAACTGATCTTCAGACTCTTTTACTTGCTTTTCTTATCATTCTTTTAAACTTCTTAAAACGTTCAAATTAATAAACTGATCTTCAGACTCTTTTACTTGCTTTTCTTATCATTCTTTTAAACTTCTTAAAACTTTCAAATACATAAACTGATCTTAAGACTCTTTTACTTGCTTTTCTTATTCACTTTTCTTATCATTCTTTTAAACTTCTTAAAGCTTTCAAATACATAAACTGATATTCAGAATCTTTTACTTGCTTTTCTTATTCACTTTTCTTATCATTCTTTTAAACTTCTTAAAACTTTCAAATTAATAAACTGATCTTAAGAATCTTTTACTTGCTTTTCTTATTCACTTTTCTTATCATTCTTTTAAACTTCTTAAAACTTTCAAATTAATAAACTGATCTTCAGACTCTTTTACTTGCATTTCTTATTCACTTTTCTTATCATTCTTTTAAACTTCTTAAAACTTTCAAATACATAAACTGATCTTCAGACTCTTTTACTTGCTTTTCTTATTCACTTTTCTTATCATTCTTTTAAACTTCTTAAAACTTTCAAATACATAAACTGATCTTCAGACTCTTTTACTTGCATTTCTTATTCACTTTTCTTATCATTCTTTTAAACTTCTTAAAACTTTCAAATACATAAACTGATCTTCAGACTCTTTTACTTGCTTTTCTTATTCACTTTTCTTATCATTCTTTTAAACTTCTTAAAACTTTCAAATACATAAACTGATCTTCAGACTCTTTTACTTGCTTTTCTTATTCACTTTTCTTATCATTCTTTTAAACTTCTTAAAGCTTTCAAATACATAAACTGATCTTCAGAATCTTTTACTTGCTTTTCTTATTCACTTTTCTTATCATTCTTTTAAACTTCTTAAAGCTTTCAAATTAATAAACTGATCTTCAGACTCTTTTACTTGCTTTTCTTATTCACTTTTCTTATCATTCTTTTAAACTTCTTAAAACTTTCAAATACATAAACTGATCTTAAGAATCTTTTGCTTGCATTTCTTATTCACTTTTCTTATCATTCTTTTAAACTTCTTAAAACTTTCAAATACATAAACTGATCTTCAGAATCTTTTACTTGCATTTCTTATTCACTTTTCTTATCATTCTTTTAAACTTCTTAAAACTTTCAAATACATAAACTGATCTTCAGACTCTTTTACTTGCTTTTCTTATCATTCTTTTAAACTTCTTAAAACTTTCAAATACATAAACTGATCTTCAGACTCTTTTGCTTGCTTTTCTTATTCACTTTTCTTATCATTCTTTTAAACTTCTTAAAACTTTCAAATTAATAAACTGATCTTCAGACTCTTTTACTTGCTTTTCTTATCATTCTTTTAAACTTCTTAAAACGTTCAAATTAATAAACTGATCTTCAGACTCTTTTACTTGCTTTTCTTATCATTCTTTTAAACTTCTTAAAACTTTCAAATACATAAACTGATCTTAAGACTCTTTTACTTGCTTTTCTTATTCACTTTTCTTATCATTCTTTTAAACTTCTTAATACTTTCAAATACATAAACTGATCTTCAGACTCTTTTACTTGCTTTTCTTATCATTCTTTTAAACTTCTTAAAACTTTCAAATACATAAACTGATCTTCAGAATCTTTTACTTGCATTTCTTATTCACTTTTCTTATCATTCTTTTAAACTTCTTAAAGCTTTCAAATTAATAAACTGATCTTAAGAATCTTTTACTTGCTTTTCTTATTCACTTTTCTTATCATTCTTTTAAACTTCTTAAAACTTTCAAATACATAAACTGATCTTCAGACTCTTTTAGTTGCTTTTCTTATTCACTTTTCTTATCATTCTTTTAAACTTCTTAAAACTTTCAAATACATAAACTGATCTTCAGACTCTTTTAGTTGCTTTTCTTATTCACTTTTCTTATCATTTTTTTAAACTTCTTAAAGCTTTCAAATACATAAACTGATCTTAAGACTCTTTTAGTTGCTTTTCTTATCATTCTTTTAAACTTCTTAAAACTTTTAAATACATAAACTGATCTTAAGACTCTTTTACTTGCTTTTCTTATTCACTTTTCTTATCATTCTTTTAAACTTCTTAAAACTTTCAAATACATAAACTGATCTTAAGACTCTTTTACTTGCTTTTCTTATCATTCTTTTAAACTTCTTAAAACTTTCAAATACATAAACTGATCTTCAGAATCTTTTACTTGCATTTCTTATTCACTTTTCTTATCATTCTTTTAAACTTCTTAAAACTTTCAAATACATAAACTGATCTTCAGAATCTTTTACTTGCTTTTCTTATTCACTTTTCTTATCATTCTTTTAAACTTCTTAAAACTTTCAAATACATAAACTGATCTTAAGACTCTTTTACTTGCTTTTCTTATTCACTTTTCTTATCATTCTTTTAAACTTCTTAAAACTTTCAAATACATAAACTGATCTTCAGACTCTTTTAGTTGCTTTTCTTATTCACTTTTCTTATCATTTTTTTAAACTTCTTAAAGCTTTCAAATACATAAACTGATCTTCAGACTCTTTTACTTGCTTTTCTTATCATTCTTTTAAACTTCTTAAAACGTTCAAATTAATAAACTGATCTTCAGACTCTTTTACTTGCTTTTCTTATTCACTTTTCTTATCATTCTTTTAAACTTCTTAAAACTTTCAAATTAATAAACTAATCTTCAGACTCTTTTACTTGCTTTTCTTATTCACTTTTCTTATCATTCTTTTAAACTTCTTAAAACTTTCAAATACATAAACTGATCTTCAGACTCTTTTACTTGCTTTTCTTATCATTCTTTTAAACTTCTTAAAACTTTCAAATACATAAACTGATCTTCAGAATCTTTTACTTGCATTTCTTATTCACTTTTCTTATCATTCTTTTAAACTTCTTAAAACTTTCAAATTTATAAACTGATCTTCAGACTCTTTTACTTGCATTTCTTATTCACTTTTCTTATCATTCTTTTAAACTTCTTAAAACTTTCAAATACATAAACTGATCTTCAGAATCTTTTACTTGCTTTTCTTATTCACTTTTCTTATCATTCTTTTAAACTTCTTAAAACTTTCAAATACATAAACTGATCTTAAGACTCTTTTACTCGCTTTTCTTATCATTCTTTTAAACTTCTTAAAACTTTCAAATACATAAACTGATCTTCAGACTCTTTTACTTGCTTTTCTTATTCACTTTTCTTATCATTCTTTTAAACTTCTTAAAACTTTCAAATTAATAAACTGATCTTAAGAATCTTTTACTTGCTTTTCTTATTCACTTTTCTTATCATTCTTTTAAACTTCTTAAAACTTTCAAATTAATAAACTGATCTTCAGACTCTTTTACTTGCATTTCTTATTCACTTTTCTTATCATTCTTTTAAACTTCTTAAAACTTTCAAATACATAAACTGATCTTCAGACTCTTTTACTTGCTTTTCTTATTCACTTTTCTTATCATTCTTTTAAACTTCTTAAAACTTTCAAATACATAAACTGATCTTCAGACTCTTTTAGTTGCTTTTCTTATTCACTTTTCTTATCATTCTTTTAAACTTCTTAAAACTTTCAAATACATAAACTGATCTTCAGACTCTTTTAGTTGCTTTTCTTATTCACTTTTCTTATCATTCTTTTAAACTTCTTAAAACTTTCAAATACATAAACTGATCTTCAGACTCTTTTAGTTGCTTTTCTTATTCACTTTTCTTATCATTTTTTTAAACTTCTTAAAGCTTTCAAATACATAAACTGATCTTAAGACTCTTTTAGTTGCTTTTCTTATCATTCTTTTAAACTTCTTAAAACTTTTAAATACATAAACTGATCTTAAGACTCTTTTACTTGCTTTTCTTATTCACTTTTCTTATCATTCTTTTAAACTTCTTAAAGCTTTCAAATACATAAACTGATCTTCAGAATCTTTTACTTGCTTTTCTTATTCACTTTTCTTATCATTCTTTTAAACTTCTTAAAACTTTCAAATTAATAAACTGATCTTAAGAATCTTTTACTTGCTTTTCTTATTCACTTTTCTTATCATTCTTTTAAACTTCTTAAAACTTTCAAATTAATAAACTGATCTTCAGACTCTTTTACTTGCATTTCTTATTCACTTTTCTTATCATTCTTTTAAACTTCTTAAAACTTTCAAATACATAAACTGATCTTCAGACTCTTTTACTTGCTTTTCTTATTCACTTTTCTTATCATTCTTTTAAACTTCTTAAAACTTTCAAATACATAAACTGATCTTCAGACTCTTTTAGTTGCTTTTCTTATTCACTTTTCTTATCATTCTTTTAAACTTCTTAAAACTTTCAAATACATAAACTGATCTTCAGACTCTTTTAGTTGCTTTTCTTATTCACTTTTCTTATCATTCTTTTAAACTTCTTAAAACTTTCAAATACATAAACTGATCTTCAGACTCTTTTAGTTGCTTTTCTTATTCACTTTTCTTATCATTTTTTTAAACTTCTTAAAGCTTTCAAATACATAAACTGATCTTAAGACTCTTTTAGTTGCTTTTC
This sequence comes from Loxodes magnus, assembly GCA_946699065.1. NCBI lineage: Eukaryota > Ciliophora > Karyorelictea > Loxodida > Loxodidae > Loxodes > Loxodes magnus. The sequence continues at coordinate 65,867 of CAMPDV010001197.1, forward strand.
TTATCATTCTTTTAAACTTCTTAAAACTTTTAAATACATAAACTGATCTTAAGACTCTTTTACTTGCTTTTCTTATTCACTTTTCTTATCATTCTTTTAAACTTCTTAAAACTTTCAAATACATAAACTGATCTTAAGACTCTTTTACTTGCTTTTCTTATCATTCTTTTAAACTTCTTAAAACTTTCAAATTAATAAACTGATCTTCAGACTCTTTTACTTGCATTTCTTATTCACTTTTCTTATCATTCTTTTAAACTTCTTAAAACTTTCAAATACATAAACTGATCTTCAGAATCTTTTACTTGCTTTTCTTATTCACTTTTCTTATCATTCTTTTAAACTTCTTAAAACTTTCAAATACATAAACTGATCTTAAGACTCTTTTACTTGCTTTTCTTATTCACTTTTCTTATCATTCTTTTAAACTTCTTAAAACTTTCAAATACATAAACTGATCTTCAGACTCTTTTAGTTGCTTTTCTTATTCACTTTTCTTATCATTTTTTTAAACTTCTTAAAGCTTTCAAATACATAAACTGATCTTCAGACTCTTTTACTTGCTTTTCTTATCATTCTTTTAAACTTCTTAAAACGTTCAAATTAATAAACTGATCTTCAGACTCTTTTACTTGCTTTTCTTATTCACTTTTCTTATCATTCTTTCAAACTTCTTAAAACTTTCAAATTAATAAACTAATCTTCAGACTCTTTTACTTGCTTTTCTTATTCACTTTTCTTATCATTCTTTTAAACTTCTTAAAACTTTCAAATACATAAACTGATCTTAAGACTCTTTTACTCGCTTTTCTTATCATTCTTTTAAACTTCTTAAAACTTTCAAATACATAAACTGATCTTCAGACTCTTTTACTTGCTTTTCTTATTCACTTTTCTTATCATTCTTTTAAACTTCTTAAAACTTTCAAATACATAAACTGATCTTCAGACTCTTTTACTTGCTTTTCTTATCATTCTTTTAAACTTCTTAAAACGTTCAAATTAATAAACTGATCTTCAGACTCTTTTACTTGCTTTTCTTATTCACTTTTCTTATCATTCTTTTAAACTTCTTAAAACTTTCAAATACATAAACTGATCTTAAGACTCTTTTACTTGCTTTTCTTATTCACTTTTCTTATCATTCTTTTAAACTTCTTAAAGCTTTCAAATACATAAACTGATCTTCAGAATCTTTTACTTCTTTTCTTATTCACTTTTCTTATCATTCTTTTAAACTTCTTAAAACTTTCAAATACATAAACTGATCTTCAGACTCTTTTACTTGCTTTTCTTATTCACTTTTCTTATCATTCTTTTAAACTTCTTAAAACTTTCAAATACATAAACTGATCTTAAGACTCTTTTACTTGCTTTTCTTATCATTCTTTTAAACATCTTAAAACTTTCAAATTAATAAACTGATCTTCAGACTCTTTTACTTGCTTTTCTTATCATTCTTTTAAACTTCTTAAAACTTTCAAATACATAAACTGATCTTAAGACTCTTTTACTTGCTTTTCTTATTCACTTTTCTTATCATTCTTTTAAACTTCTTAAAGCTTTCAAATACATAAACTGATCTTCAGAATCTTTTACTTGCTTTTCTTATTCACTTTTCTTATCATTCTTTTAAACTTCTTAAAACTTTCAAATTAATAAACTGATCTTAAGAATCTTTTACTTGCTTTTCTTATTCACTTTTCTTATCATTCTTTTAAACTTCTTAAAACTTTCAAATTAATAAACTGATCTTCAGACTCTTTTACTTGCATTTCTTATTCACTTTTCTTATCATTCTTTTAAACTTCTTAAAACTTTCAAATACATAAACTGATCTTCAGACTCTTTTACTTGCTTTTCTTATTCACTTTTCTTATCATTCTTTTAAACTTCTTAAAACTTTCAAATACATAAACTGATCTTCAGACTCTTTTAGTTGCTTTTCTTATTCACTTTTCTTATCATTCTTTTAAACTTCTTAAAACTTTCAAATACATAAACTGATCTTCAGACTCTTTTACTTGCTTTTCTTATTCACTTTTCTTATCATTCTTTTAAACTTCTTAAAACTTTCAAATACATAAACTGATCTTCAGACTCTTTTACTTGCATTTCTTATTCACTTTTCTTATCATTCTTTTAAACTTCTTAAAACTTTCAAATACATAAACTGATCTTCAGACTCTTTTACTTGCTTTTCTTATTCACTTTTCTTATCATTCTTTTAAACTTCTTAAAACTTTAAAATTAATAAACTGATCTTCAGACTCTTTTACTTGCTTTTCTTATTCACTTTTCTTATCATTCTTTTAAACTTCTTAAAACTTTCAAATACATAAACTGATCTTCAGACTCTTTTACTTGCTTTTCTTACTTGCTTTTCTTATCATTCTTTTAAACTTCTTAAAACTTTCAAATACATAAACTGATCTTAAGACTCTTTTGCTTGAATTTCTTATTCATTTTTCTTATCATTCTTTTAAACTTCTTAAAACTTTCAAATTTATAAACTGATCTTCAGACTCTTTTACTTGCTTTTCTTATTCACTTTTCTTTTCATTCTTTTAAACTTCTTAAAACTTTAAAATTAATAAACTGATCTTCAGACTCTTTTACTTGCATTTCTTATTCACTTTTCTTATCATTCTTTTAAACTTCTTAAAACTTTCAAATACATAAACTGATCTTCAGACTCTTTTACTTGCTTTTCTTATTCACTTTTCTTTTCATTCTTTTAAACTTCTTAAAACTTTCAAATTAATAAACTGATCTTCAGACTCTTTTACTTGCTTTTCTTATCATTCTTTTAAACTTCTTAAAACTTTCAAATACATAAACTGATCTTCAGAATCTTTTACTTGCTTTTCTTATTCACTTTTCTTATCATTCTTTTAAACTTCTTAAAACTTTCAAATACATAAACTGATCTTCAGACTCTTTTACTTGCTTTTCTTATCATTCTTTTAAACTTCTTTTAAACTTCTTAAAACTTTCAAATACATAAACTGATCTTCAGACTCTTTTACTTGCTTTTCTTATCATTCTTTTAAACTTCTTTTAAACTTCTTAAAACTTTCAAATACATAAACTGATCTTCAGACTCTTTTACTTGCTTTTCTTATTCACTTTTCTTATCATTCTTTTAAACTTCTTAAAACTTTCATATTAATAAACTGATCTTCAGACTCTTTTACTTGCTTTTCTTATTCACTTTTCTTATCATTCTTTTAAACTTCTTAAAACTTTCAAATTAATAAACTGATCTTCAGAATCTTTTACTTGCATTTCTTATTCACTTTTCTTATCATTCTTTTAAACTTCTTAAAACTTTCAAATACATAAACTGATCTTAAGACTCTTTTACTTGCTTTTCTTATTCACTTTTCTTATCATTCTTTTAAACTTCTTAAAACTTTCAAATACATAAACTGATCTTCAGACTCTTTTACTTGCTTTTCTTATTCACTTTTCTTATCATTCTTTTAAACTTCTTAAAACTTTCAAATACATAAACTGATCTTCAGACTCTTTTACTTGCTTTTCTTATCATTCTTTTAAACTTCTTAAAACTTTCAAATACATAAACTGATCTTCAGACTCTTTTACTTGCTTTTCTTATCATTCTTTTAAACTTCTTAAAACTTTCAAATACATAAACTGATCTTCAGAATCTTTTACTTGCTTTTCTTATTCACTTTTCTTATCATTCTTTTAAACTTCTTAAAACTTTCAAATTAATAAACTGATCTTCAGACTCTTTTACTTGCTTTTCTTATTCACTTTTCTTATCATTCTTTTAAACTTCTTAAAACTTTCAAATACATAAACTGATCTTCAGACTCTTTTACTTGCATTTCTTATTCACTTATCTTATCATTCTTTTAAACTTCTTAAAACTTTCAAATACATAAACTGATCTTCAGAATCTTTTACTTGCTTTTCTTATTCACTTTTCTTATCATTCTTTTAAACTTCTTAAAACTTTCAAATTAATAAACTGATCTTCAGACTCTTTTACTTGCTTTTCTTATCATTCTTTTAAACTTCTTAAAACTTTCAAATTAATAAACTAAGCTTCAGACTCTTTTACTTGCTTTTCTTATCATTCTTTTAAACTTCTTAAAACTTTCAAATGCATAAACTGATCTTCAGACTCTTTTACTTGCTTTTCTTATTCACTTTTCTTATCATTCTTTTAAACTTCTTAATACTTTCAAATTAATAAACTAATCTTCAGACTCTTTTACTTGCTTTTCTTATCATTCTTTTAAACTTCTTAAAACTTTCAAATTAATAAACTGATCTTCAGACTCTTTTACTTGCTTTTCTTATCATTCTTTTAAACTTCTTAAAACTTTCAAATACATAAACTGATCTTCAGAATCTTTTACTTGCTTTTCTTATTCACTTTTCTTATCATTCTTTTAAACTTCTTAAAACTTTCAAATACATAAACTGATCTTCAGACTCTTTTACTTGCTTTTCTTATCATTCTTTTAAACTTCTTTTAAACTTCTTAAAACTTTCAAATACATAAACTGATCTTCAGACTCTTTTACTTGCTTTTCTTATCATTCTTTTAAACTTCTTTTAAACTTCTTAAAACTTTCAAATACATAAACTGATCTTCAGACTCTTTTACTTGCTTTTCTTATTCACTTTTCTTATCATTCTTTTAAACTTCTTAAAACTTTCATATTAATAAACTGATCTTCAGACTCTTTTAGTTGCTTTTCTTATTCACTTTTCTTATCATTCTTTTAAACTTCTTAAAACTTTCAAATACATAAACTGATCTTAAGACTCTTTTACTTGCTTTTCTTATTCACTTTTCTTATCATTCTTTTAAACTTCTTAAAACTTTCAAATACATAAACTGATCTTAAGACTCTTTTACTTGCTTTTCTTATTCACTTTTCTTATCATTCTTTTAAACTTCTTAAAACTTTCAAATTTATAAACTGATCTTCAGACTCTTTTACTTGCTTTTCTTATTCACTTTTCTTATCATTCTTTTAAACTTCTTAAAACTTTCAAATACATAAACTGATCTTCAGACTCTTTTACTTGCTTTTCTTATCATTCTTTTAAACTTCTTAAAACTTTCAAATACATAAACTGATCTTCAGAATCTTTTACTTGCTTTTCTTATTCACTTTTCTTATCATTCTTTTAAACTTCTTAAAACTTTCAAATTAATAAACTGATCTTCAGACTCTTTTACTTGCTTTTCTTATTCACTTTTCTTATCATTCTTTTAAACTTCTTAAAACTTTCAAATACATAAACTGATCTTCAGACTCTTTTACTTGCATTTCTTATTCACTTTTCTTATCATTCTTTTAAACTTCTTAAAACTTTTAAATACATAAACTGATCTTAAGACTCTTTTACTTGCTTTTCTTATTCACTTTTCTTATCATTCTTTTAAACTTCTTAAAACTTTCAAATACATAAACTGATCTTCAGACTCTTTTACTTGCTTTTCTTATCATTCTTTTAAACTTCTTAAAACTTTCAAATTAATAAACTGATCTTCAGACTCTTTTACTTGCTTTTCTTATTCACTTTTCTTATCATTCTTTTAAACTTCTTAAAACTTTCAAATACATAAACTGATCTTCAGACTCTTTTACTTGCTTTTCTTATTCACTTTTCTTATCATTCTTTTAAACTTCTTAAAACTTTCAAATACATAAACTGATCTTCAGACTCTTTTACTTGCTTTTCTTATTCACTTTTCTTATCATTCTTTTAAACTTCTTAAAACTTTCAAATACATAAACTGATCTTCAGACTCTTTTACTTGCATTTCTTATTCACTTTTCTTATCATTCTTTTAAACTTCTTAAAACTTTTAAATACATAAACTGATCTTAAGACTCTTTTACTTGCTTTTCTTATTCACTTTTCTTATCATTCTTTTAAACTTCTTAAAACTTTCAAATACATAAACTGATCTTCAGACTCTTTTACTTGCTTTTCTTATCATTCTTTTAAACTTCTTAAAACTTTCAAATTAATAAACTGATCTTCAGACTCTTTTACTTGCTTTTCTTATCATTCTTTTAAACTTCTTAAAACTTTCAAATTAATAAACTAATCTTCAGACTCTTTTACTTGCTTTTCTTATCATTCTTTTAAACTTCTTAAAACTTTCAAATACATAAACTGATCTTCAGACTCTTTTACTTGCTTTTCTTATCATTCTTTTAAACTTCTTAAAACTTTCAAATACATAAACTGATCTTCAGAATCTTTTACTTGCTTTTCTTATTCACTTTTCTTATCATTCTTTTAAACTTCTTAAAACTTTCAAATTAATAAACTGATCTTCAGACTCTTTTACTTGCTTTTCTTATTCACTTTTCTTATCATTCTTTTAAACTTCTTAAAACTTTCAAATACATAAACTGATCTTCAGACTCTTTTACTTGCATTTCTTATTCACTTTTCTTATCATTCTTTTAAACTTCTTAAAACTTTTAAATACATAAACTGATCTTAAGACTCTTTTACTTGCTTTTCTTATTCACTTTTCTTATCATTCTTTTAAACTTCTTAAAACTTTCAAATACATAAACTGATCTTCAGACTCTTTTACTTGCTTTTCTTATCATTCTTTTAAACTTCTTAAAACTTTCAAATTAATAAACTGATCTTCAGACTCTTTTACTTGCTTTTCTTATCATTCTTTTAAACTTCTTAAAACTTTCAAATTAATAAACTAATCTTCAGACTCTTTTACTTGCTTTTCTTATCATTCTTTTAAACTTCTTAAAACTTTCAAATATATAAACTGATCTTCAGAATCTTTTACTTGCTTTTCTTATTCACTTTTCTTATCATTCTTTTAAACTTCTTAAAACTTTCAAATACATAAACTGATCTTAAGACTCTTTTACTTGCTTTTCTTATCATTCTTTTAAACTTCTTAAAACTTTCAAATTAATAAACTAATCTTCAGACTCTTTTACTTGCTTTTCTTATCATTCTTTTAAACTTCTTAAAACTTTCAAATGCATAAACTGATCTTCAGACTCTTTTACTTGCTTTTCTTATTCACTTTTCTTATCATTCTTTTAAACTTCTTAAAACTTTCAAATTAATAAACTGATCTTCAGACTCTTTTACTTGCTTTTCTTATCATTCTTTTAAACTTCTTAAAACTTTCAAATTAATAAACTGATCTTCAGACTCTTTTACTTGCTTTTCTTATTCACTTTTCTTATCATTCTTTTAAACTTCTTAAAACTTTCAAATACATAAACTGATCTTAAGACTCTTTTACTTGCTTTTCTTATTCACTTTTCTTATCATTCTTTTAAACTTCTTAAAACTTTCAAATTTATAAACTGATCTTCAGACTCTTTTACTTGCTTTTCTTATTCACTTTTCTTATCATTCTTTTAAACTTCTTAAAACTTTCAAATTAATAAACTGATCTTCAGACTCTTTTACTTGCTTTTCTTATTCACTTTTCTTATCATTCTTTTAAACTTCTTAAAACTTTCAAATATATAAACTGATCTTCAGAATCTTTTACTTGCTTTTCTTATTCACTTTTCTTATCATTCTTTTAAACTTCTTAAAACTTTCAAATTAATAAACTGATCTTCAGACTCTTTTACTTGCTTTTCTTATCATTCTTTTAAACTTCTTAAAACTTTCAAATTAATAAACTGATCTTCAGACTCTTTTACTTGCTTTTCTTATTCACTTTTCTTATCATTCTTTTAAACTTCTTAAAACTTTCAAATACATAAACTGATCTTAAGACTCTTTTACTTGCTTTTCTTATTCACTTTTCTTATCATTCTTTTAAACTTCTTAAAACTTTCAAATTTATAAACTGATCTTCAGACTCTTTTACTTGCTTTTCTTATTCACTTTTCTTATCATTCTTTTAAACTTCTTAAAACTTTCAAATTAATAAACTGATCTTCAGACTCTTTTACTTGCTTTTCTTATCATTCTTTTAAACTTCTTAAAACTTTCAAATACATAAACTGATCTTCAGAATCTTTTACTTGCTTTTCTTATTCACTTTTCTTATCATTCTTTTAAACTTCTTAAAACTTTCAAATTAATAAACTGATCTTCAGACTCTTTTACTTGCTTTTCTTATCATTCTTTTAAACTTCTTAAAACTTTCAAATTAATAAACTGATCTTCAGACTCTTTTACTTGCTTTTCTTATCATTCTTTTAAACTTCTTAAAACTTTCAAATATATAAACTGATCTTCAGAATCTTTTACTTGCTTTTCTTATTCACTTTTCTTATCATTCTTTTAAACTTCTTAAAACTTTCAAATTAATAAACTGATCTTCAGACTCTTTTACTTGCTTTTCTTATCATTCTTTTAAACTTCTTAAAACTTTCAAATTAATAAACTGATCTTCAGACTCTTTTACTTGCTTTTCTTATTCACTTTTCTTATCATTCTTTTAAACTTCTTAAAACTTTCAAATACATAAACTGATCTTCAGACTCTTTCACTTGCTTTTCTTATCATTCTTTTAAACTTCTTAAAACTTTCAAATTAATAAACTGATCTTCAGACTCTTTTACTTGCTTTTCTTATTCACTTTTCTTATCATTCTTTTAAACTTCTTAAAACTTTCAAATTAATAAACTGATCTTCAGACTCTTTTACTTGCTTTTCTTATCATTCTTTTAAACTTCTTAAAACTTTCAAATACATAAACTGATCTTCAGACTCTTTTACTTGCTTTTCTTATTCAATTTTCTTATCATTCTTTTAAACTTCTTAAAGCTTTCAAATACATAAACTGATCTTCAGAATCTTTTACTTGCTTTTCTTATTCACTTTTCTTATCATTCTTTTAAACTTCTTAAAACTTTCAAATGCATAAACTGATCTTCAGACTCTTTTACTTGCTTTTCTTACTTACTTTTCTTATCATTCTTTTAAACTTCTTAAAACTTTCAAATTAATATACTGATCTTCAGACTCTTTTGCTTGCTTTTCTTATTCACTTTTCTTATCATTCTTTTAAACTTCTTAAAACTTTCAAATACATAAACTGATCTTCAGACTCTTTTACTTGCTTTTCTTATTCACTTTTTTTATCATTCTTTTAAACTTCTTAAAACTTTCAAATACATAAACTGATCTTCAGACTCTTTTACTTGCTTTTCTTTTTCACTTTTCTTATCATTCTTTTAAACTTCTTAAAACTTTCAAATTAATAAACTGATCTTCAGACTCTTTTACTTGCTTTTCTTATTCACTTTTCTTATCATTCTTTTAAACTTCTTAAAACTTTCAAATTAATAAACTGATCTTCAGACTCTTTTACTTGCTTTTCTTACTTACTTTTCTTATCATTTTTTTAAACTTCTTAAAACTTTCAAATTAATAAACTGATCTTCAGACTCTTTTACTTGCTTTTCTTACTTACTTTTCTTATCATTCTTTTAAACTTCTTAAAACTTTCAAATACATAAACTGATCTTCAGACTCTTTTACTTGCTTTTCTTATTCACTTTTCTTATCATTCTTTTAAACTTCTTAAAACTTTCAAATTAATAAACTGATCTTCAGAATCTTTTACTTGCTTTTCTTATTCACTTTTCTTATCATTCTTTTAAACTTCTTAAAACTTTCAAATTAATAAACTGATCTTCAGACTCTTTTACTTGCTTTTCTTATTCACTTTTTTTATCATTCTTTTAAACTTCTTAAAACTTTCAAATACATAAACTGATCTTCAGACTCTTTTACTTGCTTTTCTTATTCACTTTTCTTATCATTCTTTTAAACTTCTTAAAACTTTCAAATACATAAACTGATCTTCAGACTCTTTTACTTGCTTTTCTTATTCACTTTTCTTATCATTCTTTTAAACTTCTTAAAACTTTAAAATTAATAAACTGATCTTCAGACTCTTTTACTTGCTTTTCTTACTTACTTTTCTTATCATTCTTTTAAACTTCTTAAAACTTTCAAATACATAAACTGATCTTCAGACTCTTTCACTTGCTTTTCTTATCATTCTTTTAAACTTCTTAAAACTTTCAAATTAATAAACTGATCTTCAGAATCTTTTACTTGCTTTTCTTATTAACTTTTCTTAACATTCTTTTAAACTTCTTAAAACTTTCAAATTAATAAACTGATCTTCAGACTCTTTTACTTGCTTTTCTTATTCACTTTTCTTTTCATTCTTTCAAACTTCTTAAAACTTTCAAATACATAAACTGATCTTCAGACTCTTTTACTTGTTTTTCTTATTCACTTTTCTTATCATTCTTTTAAACTTCTTAAAACTTTCAAATTAATAAACTGATCTTAAGAATCTTTTACTTGCTTTTCTTATTCACTTTTCTTATCATTCTTTTAAACTTCTTAAGACTTTCAAATTAATAAACTGATCTTCAGACTTTTTAACTTGCTTTTCTTATCATTCTTTTAAACTTCTTAAAACTTTCAAATACATAAACTGATCTTCAGAATCTTTTACTTGCATTTCTTATTCACTTTTCTTATCATTCTTTTAAACTTCTTAAAACTTTCAAATACATAAACTGATCTTCAGACTCTTTCACTTGCTTTTCTTATCATTCTTTTAAACTTCTTAAAACTTTCAAATTAATAAACTGATCTTCAGACTCTTTTACTTGCTTTTCTTACTTGCTTTTCTTATCATTCTTTTAAACTTCTTAAAACTTTCAAATACATAAACTGATCTTCAGACTCTTTTACTTGCATTTCTTATTCACTTTTCTTATCATTCTTTTAAACTTCTTAAAACTTTCAAATTTATAAACTGATCTTCAGACTCTTTTACTTGCTTTTCTTATTCACTTTTCTTATCATTCTTTTAAACTTCTTAAAACTTTCAAATTAATAAACTGATCTTCAGACTCTTTTACTTGCTTTTCTTATCATTCTTTTAAACTTCTTAAAACTTTCAAATACATAAACTGATCTTCAGACTCTTTTACTTGCTTTTCTTATTCACTTTTCTTATCATTCTTTTAAACTTCTTAAAACTTTCAAATACATAAACTGATCTTCAGACTCTTTTACTTGCTTTTCTTATTCACTTTTCTTATCATTCTTTTAAACTTCTTAAAACTTTCATATTAATAAACTGATCTTCAGACTCTTTTACTTGCTTTTCTTATTCACTTTTCTTATCATTCTTTTAAACTTCTTAAAACTTTCAAATACATAAACTGATCTTCAGACTCTTTTACTTGCTTTTCTTATTCACTTTTCTTATCATTCTTTTAAACTTCTTAAAACTTTCAAATTAATAAACTGATCTTCAGACTCTTTTACTTGCTTTTCTTATCATTCTTTTAAACTTCTTAAAACTTTCAAATTAATAAACTGATCTTCAGACTCTTTTACTTGCTTTTCTTATCATTCTTTAAAATTCTTAAAACTTTCAAATAAATAAACTGATCTTCAGAATCTTTTACTTGCTTTTCTTATTCACTTTTCTTATCATTCTTTTAAACTTCTTAAAACTTTCAAATTTATAAACTGATCTTCAGACTCTTTTACTTGCTTTTCTTATTCACTTTTCTTATCATTCTTTTAAACTTCTTAAAACTTTCAAATTAATAAACTGATCTTCAGACTCTTTTACTTGCTTTTCTTATCATTCTTTTAAACTTCTTAAAACTTTCAAATACATAAACTGATCTTCAGACTCTTTTACTTGCTTTTCTTATTCACTTTTCTTATCATTCTTTTAAACTTCTTAAAACTTTCAAATACATAAACTGATCTTCAGACTCTTTTACTTGCTTTTCTTATTCACTTTTCTTATCATTCTTTTAAACTTCTTAAAACTTTCAAATACATAAACTGATCTTCAGAATCTTTTACTTGCTTTTCTTATTCACTTTTCTTATCATTCTTTTAAACTTCTTAAAACTTTCAAATACATAAACTGATCTTCAGACTCTTTTACTTGCCTTTCTTATCATTCTTTTAAACTTTTTAAAACTTTCAAATTAATAAACTGATCTTCAGACTCTTTTACTTGCTTTTCTTATCATTCTTTTAAACTTCTTAAAACTTTCAAATACATAAACTGATCTTCAGAATCTTTTACTTGCTTTTCTTATTCTCTTTTCTTATCATTCTTTTAAACTTCTTAAAACTTTCAAATTAATAAACTGATCTTCAGACTCTTTTACTTGCTTTTCTTATCATTCTTTTAAACTTCTTAAAACTTTCAAATAAATAAACTGATCTTCAGACTCTTTTACTTGCTTTTCTTATTCACTTTTCTTATCATTCTTTTAAACTTCTTAAAACTTTCAAATACATAAACTGATCTTCAGACTCTTTTACTTGCTTTTCTTATCATTCTTTTAAACTTCTTAAAACTTTCAAATTAATAAACTGATCTTCAGAATCTTTTACTTGCTTTTCTTATTCACTTTTCTTAACATTCTTTTAAACTTCTTAAAACTTTCAAATTAATAAACTGATCTTCAGACTCTTTTACTTGCTTTTCTTATCATTCTTTTAAACTTCTTAAAACTTTCAAATACATAAACTGATCTTCAGACTCTTTTACTTGCTTTTCTTACTTACTTTTCTTATCATTCTTTTAAACTTCTTAAAACTTTCAAATTAATAAACTGATCTTCAGACTCTTTTACTTGCTTTTCTTATTCACTTTTCTTATCATTCTTTTAAACTTCTTAAAACTTTCAAATTAATAAACTGATCTTCAGACTCTTTTACTTGCTTTTCTTATTCACTTTTCTTATCATTCTTTTAAACTTCTTAAAACTTTCAAATACATAAACTGATCTTCAGACTCTTTTACTTGCTTTTCTTATTCACTTTTCTTATCATTCTTTTAAACTATTAAAACTTTCAAATTAATAAACTGATCTTCAGACTCTTTTACTTGCTTTTCTTATCATTCTTTTAAACTCCTTAAAACTTTCAAATACATAAACTGATCTTCAGACTCTTTTGCTTGCTTTTCTTATTCACTTTTCTTATCATTCTTTTAAACTTCTTAAAACTTTCAAATTAATAAACTGATCTTCAGACTCTTTTACTTGCTTTTCTTATCATTCTTTTAAACTTCTTAAAACTTTCAAATTAATAAACTGATCTTCAGACTCTTTTACTTGCTTTTCTTATTCACTTTTCTTATCATTCTTTTAAACTTCTTAAAACTTTCAAATACATAAACTGATCTTCAGACTCTTTCACTTGCTTTTCTTATCATTCTTTTAAACTTCTTAAAACTTTCAAATTAATAAACTGATCTTCAGAATCTTTTACTTGCTTTTCTTATTCACTTTTCTTATCATTCTTTTAAACTTCTTAAAACTTTCAAATACATAAACTGATCTTCAGACTCTTTTACTTGCTTTTCTTATTCACTTTTCTTATCATTCTTTTAAACTATTAAAACTTTCAAATACATAAACTGATCTTAAGACTCTTTTACTTGCTTTTCTTATCATTCTTTTAAACTTCTTAAAACTTTCAAATACATAAACTGATCTTCAGACTCTTTTACTTGCTTTTCTTATCATTCTTTTAAACTTCTTAAAACTTTCAAATTAATAAACTGATCTTCAGACTCTTTTACTTGCTTTTCTTATCATTCTTTTAAACTTCTTAAAACTTTCAAATTAATAAACTGATCTTCAGACTCTTTTACTTGCTTTTCTTATTCACTTTTCTTATCATTCTTTTAAACTTCTTAAAACTTTCAAATACATAAACTGATCTTCAGACTCTTTCACTTGCTTTTCTTATCATTCTTTTAAACTTCTTAAAACTTTCAAATACATAAACTGATCTTCAGACTCTTTCATTTGCTTTTCTTATTCACTTTTCTTATCATTCTTTTAAACTTCTTAAAACTTTCAAACACATAAACTGATCTTCAGAATCTTTTACTTGCTTTTCTTATTCACTTTTCTTATCATTCTTTTAAACTATTAAAACTTTCAAATACATAAACTGATCTTAAGACTCTTTTACTTGCTTTTCTTATCATTCTTTTAAACTTCTTAAAACTTTCAAATACATAAACTGATCTTCAGACTCTTTTACTTGCTTTTCTTATTCACTTTTCTTATCATTCTTTTAAACTTCTTAAAACTTTCAAATACATAAACTGATCTTCAGACTCTTTTACTTGCTTTTCTTATTCACTTTTCTTATCATTCTTTTAAACTTCTTAAAACTTTCAAATACATAAACTGATCTTCAGACTCTTTTACTTGCTTTTCTTATTCACTTTTCTTATCATTCTTTTAAACTTCTTAAAACTTTCAAATACATAAACTGATCTTCAGAATCTTTTACTTGCTTTTCTTATTCACTTTTCTTATCATTTTTTTAAACTTCTTAAAGCTTTCAAATACATAAACTGATCTTAAGACTCTTTTACTTGCTTTTCTTATTCACTTTTCTTATCATTCTTTTAAACTTCTTAAAACTTTCAAATACATAAACTGATCTTCAGACTCTTTTACTTGCTTTTCTTATTCACTTTTCTTATCATTCTTTTAAACTTCTTAAAACTTTCAAATTAATAAACTGATCTTCAGACTCTTTTACTTGCTTTTCTTATCATTCTTTTAAACTTCTTAAAACTTTCAAATACATAAACTGATCTTCAGACTCTTTTACTTGCTTTTCTTATCATTCTTTTAAACTTCTTAAAACTTTCAAATTAATAAACTGATCTTCAGACTCTTTTACTTGCTTTTCTTATCATTCTTTTAAACTTCTTAAAACTTTCAAATGCATAAACTGATCTTCAGAATCTTTTACTTGCTTTTCTTATTCACTTTTCTTATCATTCTTTTAAACTTCTTAAAACTTTCAAATACATAAACTGATCTTCAGACTCTTTCACTTGCTTTTCTTATCATTCTTTTAAACTTCTTAAAACTTTCAAATACATAAACTGATCTTCAGACTCTTTCACTTGCTTTTCTTATTCACTTTTCTTATCATTCTTTTAAACTTCTTAAAACTTTCAAACACATAAACTGATCTTCAGAATCTTTTACTTGCTTTTCTTATTCACTTTTCTTATCATTCTTTTAAACTATTAAAACTTTCAAATACATAAACTGATCTTAAGACTCTTTTACTTGCTTTTCTTATCATTCTTTTAAACTTCTTAAAACTTTCAAATACATAAACTGATCTTCAGACTCTTTTACTTGCTTTTCTTATTCACTTTTCTTATCATTCTTTTAAACTTCTTAAAACTTTCAAATACATAAACTGATCTTCAGACTCTTTTACTTGCTTTTCTTATTCACTTTTCTTATCATTCTTTTAAACTTCTTAAAACTTTCAAATACATAAACTGATCTTCAGACTCTTTTACTTGCTTTTCTTATTCACTTTTCTTATCATTCTTTTAAACTTCTTAAAACTTTCAAATACATAAACTGATCTTCAGAATCTTTTACTTGCTTTTCTTATTCACTTTTCTTATCATTTTTTTAAACTTCTTAAAGCTTTCAAATACATAAACTGATCTTAAGACTCTTTTACTTGCTTTTCTTATTCACTTTTCTTATCATTCTTTTAAACTTCTTAAAACTTTCAAATACATAAACTGATCTTCAGACTCTTTTACTTGCTTTTCTTATTCACTTTTCTTATCATTCTTTTAAACTTCTTAAAACTTTCAAATTAATAAACTGATCTTCAGACTCTTTTACTTGCTTTTCTTATCATTCTTTTAAACTTCTTAAAACTTTCAAATACATAAACTGATCTTCAGACTCTTTTGCTTGCTTTTCTTATTCACTTTTCTTATCATTCTTTTAAACTTCTTAAAACTTTCAAATACATAAACTGATTTTCAGACTCTTTTACTTGCTTTTCTTATTCACTTTTCTTATCATTCTTTTAAACTTCTTAAAACTTTCAAATTAATAAACTGATCTTCAGACTCTTTTACTTGCTTTTCTTATTCACTTTTCTTATCATTCTTTTAAACTTCTTAAAACTTTCAAATACATAAACTGATCTTCAGACTCTTTTACTTGCTTTTCTTATCATTCTTTTAAACTTCTTAAAACTTTCAAATTAATAAACTGATCTTCAGACTCTTTTACTTGCTTTTCTTATCATTCTTTTAAACTTCTTAAAACTTTCAAATACATAAACTGATCTTCAGAATCTTTTACTTGCTTTTCTTATTCACTTTTCTTATCATTCTTTTAAACTTCTTAAAACTTTCAAATACATAAACTGATCTTCAGAATCTTTTACTTGCTTTTCTTATTCACTTTTCTTTTCATTCTTTTAAACTTCTTAAAACTTTCAAATACATAAACTGATCTTCAGACTCTTTTACTTGCTTTTCTTATTCACTTTTCTTATCATTCTTTTAAACTTCTTAAAACTTTCAAATACATAAACTGATCTTCAGACTCTTTTACTTGCTTTTCTTATTCACTTTTCTTTTCATTCTTTTAAACTTCTTAAAACTTTCAAATACATAAACTGATCTTCAGACTCTTTTACTTGCTTTTCTTATCATTCTTTTAAACTTCTTAAAACTTTCAAATACATAAACTGATCTTCAGACTCTTTTGCTTGCTTTTCTTATTCACTTTTCTTATCATTCTTTTAAACTTCTTAAAACTTTCAAATTAATAAACTGATCTTCAGACTCTTTTAGTTGCTTTTCTTATTCACTTTTCTTATCATTCTTTTAAACTTCTTAAAACTTTCAAATACATAAACTGATCTTCAGACTCTTTTACTTGCTTTTCTTATTCACTTTTCTTATCATTCTTTTAAACTTCTTAAAACTTTCAAATACATAAACTGATCTTCAGACTCTTTTACTTGCTTTTCTTATTCACTTTTCTTTTCATTCTTTTAAACTTCTTAAAACTTTCAAATACATAAACTGATTTTCAGACTCTTTTACTTGCTTTTCTTATTCACTTTTCTTATCATTCTTTTAAACTTCTTAAAACTTTCAAATTTATAAACTGATCTTCAGACTCTTTTACTTGCTTTTCTTATCATTCTTTTAAACTTCTTAAAACTTTCAAATACATAAACTGATCTTCAGACTCTTTTGCTTGCTTTTCTTATTCACTTTTCTTATCATTCTTTTAAACTTCTTAAAACTTTCAAATACATAAACTGATTTTCAGACTCTTTTACTTGCTTTTCTTATTCACTTTTCTTATCATTCTTTTAAACTTCTTAAAACTTTCAAATTAATAAACTGATCTTCAGACTCTTTTACTTGCTTTTCTTATTCACTTTTCTTATCATTCTTTTAAACTTCTTAAAACTTTCAAATACATAAACTGATCTTCAGACTCTTTTACTTGCTTTTCTTATCATTCTTTTAAACTTCTTAAAACTTTCAAATTAATAAACTGATCTTCAGACTCTTTTACTTGCTTTTCTTATTCACTTTTCTTATCATTCTTTTAAACTTCTTAAAACTTTCAAATACATAAACTGATCTTCAGACTCTTTTACTTGCTTTTCTTATCATTCTTTTAAACTTCTTAAAACTTTCAAATTTATAAACTGATCTTCAGACTCTTTTACTTGCTTTTCTTATCATTCTTTTAAACTTCTTAAAACTTTCAAATACATAAACTGATCTTCAGACTCTTTTACTTGCTTTTCTTATTCACTTTTCTTATCATTCTTTTAAACTTCTTAAAACTTTCAAATACATAAACTGATCTTCAGACTCTTTTACTTGCTTTTCTTATTCACTTTTCTTTTCATTCTTTTAAACTTCTTAAAACTTTCAAATACATAAACTGATCTTCAGACTCTTTTACTTGCTTTTCTTATTCACTTTTCTTATCATTCTTTTAAACTTCTTAAAACTTTCAAATACATAAACTGATCTTCAGACTCTTTTACTTGCTTTTCTTATTCACTTTTCTTTTCATTCTTTTAAACTTCTTAAAACTTTCAAATACATAAACTGATTTTCAGACTCTTTTACTTGCTTTTCTTATTCACTTTTCTTATCATTCTTTTAAACTTCTTAAAACTTTCAAATTAATAAACTGATCTTCAGACTCTTTTACTTGCTTTTCTTATTCACTTTTCTTATCATTCTTTTAAACTTCTTAAAACTTTCAAATACATAAACTGATCTTCAGACTCTTTTACTTGCTTTTCTTATTCATTTTTTTTATCATTCTTTTAAACTTCTTAAAACTTTCAAATACATAAACTGATCTTCAGAATCTTTTACTTGCTTTTCTTATTCACTTTTCTTATCATTCTTTTAAACTTCTTAAAACTTTCAAATTAATAAACTGATCTTCAGACTCTTTTATTCACTTTTCTTATCATTCTTTTAAACTTCTTAAAACTTTCAAATACATAAACTGATCTTCAGACTCTTTCACTTGCTTTTCTTATCATTCTTTTAAACTTCTTAAAACTTTCAAATTAATAAACTGATCTTCAGACTCTTTTATTCACTTTTCTTATCATTCTTTTAAACTTCTTAAAACTTTCAAATACATAAACTGATCTTCAGACTCTTTTACTTGCTTTTCTTATTCACTTTTCTTATCATTCTTTTAAACTTCTTAAAACTTTCAAATACATAAACTGATCTTCAGACTCTTTTACTTGCTTTTCTTATTCACTTTTCTTATCATTCTTTTAAACTTCTTAAAACTTTCAAATTAATAAACTGATCTTCAGACTCTTTTACTTGCTTTTCTTATCATTCTTTTAAACTTCTTAAAACTTTCAAATACATAAACTGATCTTCAGACTCTTTTGCTTGCTTTTCTTATTCACTTTTCTTATCATTCTTTTAAACTTCTTAAAACTTTCAAATACATAAACTGATTTTCAGACTCTTTTACTTGCTTTTCTTATTCACTTTTCTTATCATTCTTTTAAACTTCTTAAAACTTTCAAATTAATAAACTGATCTTCAGACTCTTTTACTTGCTTTTCTTATTCACTTTTCTTATCATTCTTTTAAACTTCTTAAAACTTTCAAATACATAAACTGATCTTCAGACTCTTTTACTTGCTTTTCTTATCATTCTTTTAAACTTCTTAAAACTTTCAAATTAATAAACTGATCTTCAGACTCTTTTACTTGCTTTTCTTATCATTCTTTTAAACTTCTTAAAACTTTCAAATACATAAACTGATCTTCAGAATCTTTTACTTGCTTTTCTTATTCACTTTTCTTATCATTCTTTTAAACTTCTTAAAACTTTCAAATACATAATCTGATCTTCAGAATCTTTTACTTGCTTTTCTTATTCACTTTTCTTTTCATTCTTTTAAACTTCTTAAAACTTTCAAATACATAAACTGATCTTCAGACTCTTTTACTTGCTTTTCTTATTCACTTTTCTTATCATTCTTTTAAACTTCTTAAAACTTTCAAATACATAAACTGATCTTCAGACTCTTTTACTTGCTTTTCTTATTCACTTTTCTTTTCATTCTTTTAAACTTCTTAAAACTTTCAAATACATAAACTGATTTTCAGACTCTTTTACTTGCTTTTCTTATCATTCTTTTAAACTTCTTAAAACTTTCAAATTAATAAACTGATCTTCAGAATCTTTTACTTGCTTTTCTTATTCACTTTTCTTTTCATTCTTTTAAACATCTTAAAACTTTCAAATACATAAACTGATCTTCAGAATCTTTTACTTGCTTTTCTTATTCACTTTTCTTATCATTCTTTTAAACTTCTTAAAACTTTCAAATGCATAAACTGATCTTCAGACTCTTTTACTTGCTTTTCTTATTCACTTTTCTTATCATTCTTTTAAACTTCTTAAAACTTTCAAATTAATAAACTAATCTTCAGACTCTTTTACTTGCTTTTCTTATCATTCTTTTAAACTTCTTAAAACTTTTAAATACATAAACTGATCTTAAGACTCTTTTACTTGCTTTTCTTATCATTCTTTTAAACATCATAAAACTTTCAAATTAATAAACTGATCTTCAGAATCTTTTACTTGCTTTTCTTATTCACTTTTCTTATCATTCTTTTAAACTTCTTAAAACTTTCAAATTTATAAACTGATCTTCAGACTCTTTTACTTGCTTTTCTTATCATTCTTTTAAACATCTTAAAACTTTCAAATAACTAAACTGATCTTCAGACTCTTTTACTTGCATTTCTTATTCACTTTTCTTATCATTCTTTTAAACTTCTTAAAGCTTTCAAATACATAAACTGATCTTCAGACTCTTTTACTTGCTTTTCTTATCATTCTTTTAAACTTCTTAAAACTTTCAAATACATAAACTGATCTTCAGACTCTTTTGCTTGCTTTTCTTATTCACTTTTCTTATCATTCTTTTAAACTTCTTAAAACTTTCAAATACATAAACTGATTTTCAGACTCTTTTACTTGCTTTTCTTATTCACTTTTCTTATCATTCTTTTAAACTTCTTAAAACTTTCAAATTTATAAACTGATCTTCAGACTCTTTTACTTGCTTTTCTTATCATTCTTTTAAACTTCTTAAAACTTTCAAATACATAAACTGATCTTCAGACTCTTTTGCTTGCTTTTCTTATTCACTTTTCTTATCATTCTTTTAAACTTCTTAAAACTTTCAAATACATAAACTGATCTTCAGACTCTTTTACTTGCTTTTCTTATCATTCTTTTAAACTTCTTAAAACTTTCAAATACATAAACTGATCTTCAGACTCTTTTACTTGCTTTTCTTATTCACTTTTCTTATCATTCTTTTAAACTTCTTAAAACTTTCAAATACATAAACTGATCTTCAGACTCTTTTACTTGCTTTTCTTATTCACTTTTCTTATCATTCTTTTAAACTTCTTAAAACTTTCAAATACATAAACTGATCTTCAGAATCTTTTACTTGCTTTTCTTATTCACTTTTCTTATCATTTTTTTAAACTTCTTAAAGCTTTCAAATACATAAACTGATCTTCAGAATCTTTTACTTGCTTTTCTTATTCACTTTTCTTTTCATTCTTTTAAACTTCTTAAAACTTTCAAATTAATAAACTGATCTTCAGACTCTTTTACTTGCTTTTCTTATTCACTTTTCTTATCATTCTTTTAAACTTCTTAAAACTTTCAAATACATAAACTGATCTTCAGACTCTTTTACTTGCTTTTCTTATCATTCTTTTAAACTTCTTAAAACTTTCAAATTAATAAACTGATCTTCAGACTCTTTTACTTGCTTTTCTTATCATTCTTTTAAACTTCTTAAAACTTTCAAATACATAAACTGATCTTCAGACTCTTTTACTTGCTTTTCTTATTCACTTTTCTTATCATTCTTTTAAACTTCTTAAAACTTTCAAATACATAAACTGATCTTCAGACTCTTTACTTGCTTTTCTTATCATTCTTTTAAACTTCTTAAAACTTTTAAATTAATAAACTGATCTTCAGAATCTTTTACTTGCTTTTCTTATTCACTTTTCTTATCATTCTTTTAAACTTCTTAAAACTTTCAAATTAATAAACTGATCTTCAGACTCTTTTACTTGCTTTTCTTATCATTCTTTTAAACTTCTTAAAACTTTCAAATACATAAACTGATCTTCAGACTCTTTTGCTTGCTTTTCTTATTCACTTTTCTTATCATTCTTTTAAACTTCTTAAAACTTTCAAATACATAAACTGATCTTCAGACTCTTTTACTTGCTTTTCTTATTCACTTTTCTTATCATTCTTTTAAACTTCTTAAAACTTTCAAATACATAAACTGATCTTCAGAATCTTTTACTTGCTTTTCTTATTCACTTTTCTTATCATTTTTTTAAACTTCTTAAAGCTTTCAAATACATAAACTGATCTTAAGACTCTTTTACTTGCTTTTCTTATTCACTTTTCTTATCATTCTTTTAAACTTCTTAAAACTTTCAAATACATAAACTGATCTTCAGACTCTTTTACTTGCTTTTCTTATTCACTTTTCTTATCATTCTTTTAAACTTCTTAAAACTTTCAAATTAATAAACTGATCTTCAGACTCTTTTACTTGCTTTTCTTA
Organism: Loxodes magnus; assembly: GCA_946699065.1. Lineage (NCBI taxonomy): Eukaryota > Ciliophora > Karyorelictea > Loxodida > Loxodidae > Loxodes > Loxodes magnus. Next base: position 87,896 of record CAMPDV010001197.1, read on the forward strand.
TTCACTTTTCTTATCATTCTTTTAAACTTCTTAAAATTTTCAAATACATAAACTGATCTTCAGAATCTTTTACTTGCTTTTCTTATTCACTTTTCTTATCATTCTTTTAAACTTCTTAAAGCTTTCAAATACATAAACTGATCTTCAGACTCTTTTACTTGCTTTTCTTATTCACTTTTCTTATCATTCTTTTAAACTTCTTAAAACTTTCAAATACATAAACTGATCTTCAGACTCTTTTACTTGCTTTTCTTATTCACTTTTCTTATCATTCTTTTAAACTTCTTAAAACTTTCAAATACATAAACTGATCTTCAGAATCTTTTACTTGCTTTTCTTATTCACTTTTCTTATCATTCTTTTAAACTTCTTAAAGCTTTCAAATACATAAACTGATCTTCAGACTCTTTTACTTGCTTTTCTTATTAACTTTTCTTATCATTCTTTTAAACTTCTTAAAACTTTCAAATACATAAACTGATCTTCAGACTCTTTTACTTGCTTTTCTTATTCACTTTTCTTATCATTCTTTTAAACTTCTTAAAACTTTCAAATACATAAACTGATCTTCAGAATCTTTTACTTGCTTTTCTTATTCACTTTTCTTATCATTTTTTTAAACTTCTTAAAACTTTCAAATACATAAACTGATCTTCAGACTCTTTTACTTGCTTTTCTTATTCACTTTTCTTATCATTCTTTTAAACTTCTTAAAACTTTCAAACACATAAACTGATCTTCAGAATCTTTTACTTGCTTTTCTTATCATTCTTTTAAACTTCTTAAAACTTTCAAATACATAAACTGATCTTCAGACTCTTTTACTTGCTTTTCTTATTCACTTTTCTTATCATTCTTTTAAACTTCTTAAAACTTTCAAATACATAAACTGATCTTCAGAATCTTTTACTTGCTTTTCTTATTCACTTTTCTTATCATTCTTTTAAACTTCTTAAAACTTTCAAATTAATAAACTGATCTTCAGACTCTTTTAGTTGCTTTTCTTATTCACTTTTCTTATCATTCTTTTAAACTTCTTAAAACTTTCAAATACATAAACTGATCTTCAGACTCTTTTACTTGCTTTTCTTATCATTCTTTTAAACTTCTTAAAGCTTTCAAATACATAAACTGATCTTCAGACTCTTTTACTTGCTTTTCTTATTCACTTTTCTTATCATTCTTTTAAACTTCTTAAAACTTTCAAATACATAAACTGATCTTCAGACTCTTTTACTTGCTTTTCTTATTCACTTTTCTTATCATTCTTTTAAACTTCTTAAAACTTTCAAATACATAAACTGATCTTCAGAATCTTTTACTTGCTTTTCTTATTCACTTTTCTTATCATTCTTTTAAACTTCTTAAAACTTTCAAATTAATAAACTGATCTTCAGACTCTTTTACTTGCTTTTCTTATTCACTTTTCTTATCATTCTTTTAAACTTCTTAAAACTTTCAAATACATAAACTGATCTTCAGACTCTTTTACTTGCTTTTCTTATTCACTTTTCTTATCATTCTTTTAAACTTCTTAAAACTTTCAAATACATAAACTGATCTTCAGAATCTTTTACTTGCTTTTCTTATTCACTTTTCTTATCATTCTTTTAAACTTCTTAAAACTTTCAAATTAATAAACTGATCTTAAGACTCTTTTACTTGCTTTTCTTATCATTCTTTTAAACTTCTTAAAACTTTCAAATACATAAACTGATCTTCAGAATCTTTTACTTGCTTTTCTTATTCACTTTTCTTATCATTCTTTTAAACTTCTTAAAACTTTCAAATACATAAACTGATCTTCAGAATCTTTTACTTGCTTTTCTTATTCACTTTTCTTTTCATTCTTTTAAACTTCTTAAAACTTTCAAATACATAAACTGATTTTCAGACTCTTTTACTTGCTTTTCTTATTCACTTTTCTTATCATTCTTTTAAACTTCTTAAAACTTTCAAATTAATAAACTGATCTTCAGACTCTTTTACTTGATTTTCTTATCATTCTTTTAAACTTCTTAAAACTTTCAAATTAATAAACTGATCTTCAGACTCTTTTACTTGCTTTTCTTATCATTCTTTTAAACTTCTTAAAACTTTCAAATTAATAAACTGATCTTCAGACTCTTTTACTTTTCTTATCATTCTTTTAAACTTCTTAAAACTTTCAAATTAATAAACTGATCTTCAGACTCTTTTACTTGCTTTTCTTATTCACTTTTCTTATCATTCTTTTAAACTTCTTAAAACTTTCAAATACATAAACTGATCTTCAGACTCTTTTACTTGCTTTTCTTATTCACTTTTCTTATCATTCTTTTAAACTTCTTAAAACTTTCAAATTAATAAACTGATCTTCAGACTCTTTTACTTGCTTTTCTTATTCACTTTTCTTATCATTCTTTTAAACTTCTTAAAGCTTTAAAATACATAAACTGATCTTCAGACTCTTTTACTTGCTTTTCTTATTCACTTTTCTTATCATTCTTTTAAACTTCTTAAAACTTTCAAATAAATAAACTGATCTTCAGACTCTTTTACTTGATTTTCTTATTCACTTTTCTTATCATTCTTTTAAACTTCTTAAAGCTTTAAAATACATAAACTGATCTTCAGACTCTTTTACTTGCTTTTCTTATTCACTTTTCTTATCATTCTTTTAAACTTCTTAAAACTTTCAAATACATAAACTGATCTTCAGACTCTTTTACTTGCTTTTCTTATTCACTTTTCTTATCATTCTTTTAAACTTCTTAAAGCTTTAAAATACATAAACTGATCTTCAGACTCTTTTACTTGCTTTTCTTATTCACTTTTCTTATCATTCTTTTAAACTTCTTAAAACTTTCAAATACATAAACTGATCTTAAGACTCTTTTACTTGCTTTTCTTATTCACTTTTCTTATCATTCTTTTAAACTTCTTAAAACTTTCAAATACATAAACTGATCTTAAGACTCTTTTACTTGCTTTTCTTATCATTCTTTTAAACTTCTTAAAACTTTCAAATACATAAACTGATCTTCAGACTCTTTTACTTGCTTTTCTTATTCACTTTTCTTATCATTCTTTTAAACTTCTTAAAACTTTCAAATACATAAACTGATCTTCAGACTCTTTTACTTGCTTTTCTTATTCACTTTTCTTATCATTCTTTTAAACTTCTTAAAACTTTCAAATACATAAACTGATCTTCAGACTCTTTTACTTGCATTTCTTATTCACTTTACTTATCATTCTTTTAAACTTCTTAAAACTTTAAAATACATAAACTGATCTTCAGACTCTTTTACTTGCTTTTCTTATTCACTTTTCTTATCATTCTTTTAAACTTCTTAAAACTTTCAAATTAATAAACTGATCTTCAGACTCTTTTACTTGCTTTTCTTATTCACTTTTCTTATCATTCTTTTAAACTTCTTAAAACTTTCAAATACATAAACTGATCTTCAGACTCTTTTACTTGCATTTCTTATTCACTTTACTTATCATTCTTTTAAACTTCTTAAAACTTTCAAATACATAAACTGATCTTCAGACTCTTTTACTTGCTTTTCTTATCATTCTTTTAAACTTCTTAAAACTTTCAAATTAATAAACTGATCTTCAGACTCTTTTACTTGCTTTTCTTATTCACTTTTCTTATCATTCTTTTAAACTTCTTAAAACTTTCAAATAAATAAACTGATCTTCAGACTCTTTTACTTGCTTTTCTTATTCACTTTTCTTATCATTCTTTTAAACTTCTTAAAACTTTCAAATACATAAACTGATCTTCAGACTCTTTTACTTGCATTTCTTATTCACTTTACTTATCATTCTTTTAAACTTCTTAAAGCTTTCAAATACATAAACTGATCTTAAGACTCTTTTACTTGCATTTCTTATCATTCTTTTAAACTTCTTAAAACTTTCAAATACATAAACTGATCTTCAGACTCTTTTACTTGCTTTTCTTATTCACTTTTCTTATCATTCTTTTAAACTTCTTAAAACTTTCAAATACATAAACTGATCTTCAGACTCTTTTACTTGCATTTCTTATTCACTTTTCTTATCATTCTTTTAAACTTCTTAAAACTTTCAAATACATAAACTGATCTTCAGACTCTTTTACTTGCTTTTCTTATCATTCTTTTAAACTTCTTAAAACTTTCAAATACATAAACTGATCTTCAGACTCTTTTACTTGCATTTCTTATTCACTTTTCTTTTCATTCTTTTAAACTTCTTAAAACTTTCAAATACATAAACTGATCTTAAGACTCTTTTACTTGCTTTTCTTATCATTCTTTTAAACTTCTTAAAACTTTCAAATACATAAACTGATCTTCAGACTCTTTTACTTGCTTTTCTTATTCACTTTTCTTATCATTCTTTTAAACTTCTTAAAACTTTCAAATACATAAACTGATCTTCAGACTCTTTTACTTGCTTTTCTTATCATTCTTTTAAACTTCTTAAAACTTTCAAATACATAAACTGATCTTCAGACTCTTTTACTTGCTTTTCTTATTCACTTTTCTTATCATTCTTTTAAACTTCTTAAAACTTTCAAATTAATAAACTGATCTTCAGACTCTTTTACTTGCTTTTCTTATTCACTTTTCTTATCATTCTTTTAAACTTCTTAAAACTTTCAAATTAATAAACTGATCTTCAGACTCTTTTACTTGCTTTTCTTATTCACTTTTCTTATCATTCTTTTAAACTTCTTAAAACTTTCAAATACATAAACTGATCTTCAGACTCTTTTACTTGCATTTCTTATTCACTTTTCTTATCATTCTTTTAAACTTCTTAAAACTTTCAAATTAATAAACTGATCTTCAGACTCTTTTACTTGCATTTCTTATTCACTTTTCTTATCATTCTTTTAAACTTCTTAAAACTTTCAAATTAATAAACTGATCTTCAGACTCTTTTACTTGCTTTTCTTATTCACTTTTCTTATCATTCTTTTAAACTTCTTAAAACTTTCAAATACATAAACTGATCTTCAGACTCTTTTACTTGCTTTTCTTATCATTCTTTTAAACTTCTTAAAACTTTCAAATACATAAACTGATCTTAAGACTCTTTTACTTGCTTTTCTTATTCACTTTTCTTATCATTCTTTTAAACTTCTTAAAGCTTTAAAATACATAAACTGATTTTCAGACTCTTTTATTTGTTTTTCTTATCATTCTTTTAAACTTCTTAAAACTTTCAAATACATAAACTGATCTTCAGACTCTTTTACTTGCTTTTCTTATTCACTTTTCTTATCATTCTTTTAAACTTCTTAAAACTTCCAAATACATAAACTGATCTTAAGACTCTTTTACTTGCTTTTCTTATTCACTTTTCTTATCATTCTTTTAAACTTCTTAAAGCTTTCAAATACATAAACTGATCTTAAGACTCTTTTACTTGCTTTTCTTATCATTCTTTTAAACTTCTTAAAACTTTCAAATACATAAACTGATCTTCAGACTCTTTTACTTGCATTTCTTATTCACTTTTCTTATCATTCTTTTAAACTTCTTAAAACTTTCAAATACATAAACTGATCTTCAGACTCTTTTACTTGCTTTTCTTATTCACTTTTCTTATCATTCTTTTAAACTTCTTAAAACTTTCAAATTAATAAACTGATCTTCAGACTCTTTTACTTGCTTTTCTTATTCACTTTTCTTATCATTCTTTTAAACTTCTTAAAACTTTCAAATTAATAAACTGATCTTCAGACTCTTTTACTTGCTTTTCTTATCATTCTTTTAAACTTCTTAAAACTTTCAAATACATAAACTGATCTTCAGACTCTTTTACTTGCTTTTCTTATCATTTTTTTAAACATCTTAAAACTTTCAAATTAATAAACTGATCTTCAGAATCTTTTACTTGCTTTTCTTATTCACTTTTCTTATCATTCTTTTAAACTTCTTAAAACTTTCAAATTAATAAACTGATCTTCAGACTCTTTCACTTGCTTTTCTTATTCACTTTTCTTATCATTCTTTTAAACTTCTTAAAACTTTCAAATACATAAACTGATCTTAAGACTCTTTTACTTGCTTTTCTTATTCACTTTTCTTATCATTCTTTTAAACTTCTTAAAACTTTCAAATTAATAAACTGATCTTCAGACTCTTTTACTTGCTTTTCTTATTCACTTTTCTTATCATTCTTTTAAACTTCTTAAAACTTTCAAATACATAAACTGATTTCAGACTCTTTTACTTGCTTTTCTTATTCACTTTTCTTATCATTCTTTTAAACTTCTTAAAACTTTCAAATACATAAACTGATCTTCAGACTCTTTTACTTGCTTTTCTTATTCACTTTTCTTATCATTCTTTTAAACTTCTTAAAACTTTCAAATTAATAAACTGATCTTCAGACTCTTTTACTTGCTTTTCTTATTCACTTTTCTTATCATTCTTTTAAACTTCTTAAAGCTTTCAAATACATAAACTGATCTTCAGACTCTTTTACTTGCTTTTCTTATTCACTTTTCTTATCATTCTTTTAAACTTCTTAAAACTTTCAAATACATAAACTGATTTCAGACTCTTTTACTTGCTTTTCTTATCATTCTTTTAAACTTCTTAAAGCTTTCAAATACATAAACTGATCTTCAGACTCTTTTACTTGCTTTTCTTATTCACTTTTCTTATCATTCTTTTAAACTTCTTAAAACTTTCAAATACATAAACTGATTTCAGACTCTTTTACTTGCTTTTCTTATTCACTTTTCTTATCATTCTTTTAAACTTCTTAAAACTTTCAAATACATAAACTGATCTTCAGACTCTTTTACTTGCTTTTCTTATTCACTTTTCTTATCATTCTTTTAAACTTCTTAAAACTTTCAAATTAATAAACTGATCTTCAGACTCTTTTACTTGCTTTTCTTATTCACTTTTCTTATCATTCTTTTAAACTTCTTAAAGCTTTAAAATAAATAAACTGATCTTCAGACTCTTTTACTTGCTTTTCTTATTCACTTTTCTTATCATTCTTTTAAACTTCTTAAAACTTTCAAATAAATAAACTGATCTTCAGACTCTTTTACTTGCTTTTCTTATTCACTTTTCTTATCATTCTTTTAAACTTCTTAAAGCTTTAAAATACATAAACTGATCTTCAGACTCTTTTAGTTGCTTTTCTTATTCACTTTTCTTATCATTCTTTTAAACTTCTTAAAGCTTTAAAATACATAAACTGATCTTCAGACTCTTTTACTTGCTTTTCTTATTCACTTTTCTTATCATTCTTTTAAACTTCTTAAAACTTTCAAATTAATAAACTGATCTTCAGACTCTTTTACTTGCTTTTCTTACTTGCTTTTCTTATCATTCTTTTAAACTTCTTAAAACTTTCAAATTAATAAACTGATCTTCAGACTCTTTTACTTGCTTTTCTTATTCACTTTTCTTATCATTCTTTTAAACTTCTTAAAACTTTCAAATACATAAACTGATCTTCAGACTCTTTTACTTGCTTTTCTTATTCACTTTTCTTATCATTCTTTTAAACTTCTTAAAACTTTCAAATTAATAAACTGATCTTCAGACTCTTTTACTTGCTTTTCTTATTCACTTTTCTTATCATTCTTTTAAACTTCTTAAAACTTTCAAATACATAAACTGATCTTCAGACTCTTTTACTTGCTTTTCTTATTCACTTTTCTTATCATTCTTTTAAACTTCTTAAAACTTTCAAATACATAAACTGATCTTCAGACTCTTTTACTTGCATTTCTTATTCACTTTTCTTATCATTCTTTTAAACTTCTTAAAACTTTCAAATACATAAACTGATCTTCAGACTCTTTTACTTGCTTTTCTTATCATTCTTTTAAACTTCTTAAAACTTTCAAATTAATAAACTGATCTTCAGACTCTTTTACTTGCATTTCTTATTCACTTTTCTTATCATTCTTTTAAACTTCTTAAAACTTTCAAATACATAAACTGATCTTCAGACTCTTTTACTTGCTTTTCTTATCATTCTTTTAAACTTCTTAAAACTTTCAAATACATAAACTGATCTTCAGACTCTTTTACTTGCTTTTCTTATTCACTTTTCTTATCATTCTTTTAAACTTCTTAAAACTTTCAAATACATAAACTGATCTTCAGACTCTTTTACTTGCTTTTCTTATTCACTTTTCTTATCATTCTTTTAAACATCTTAAAGCTTTAAAATACATAAACTGATCTTCAGACTCTTTTACTTGCTTTTCTTATTCACTTTTCTTATCATTCTTTTAAACTTCTTAAAACTTTCAAATACATAAACTGATCTTCAGACTCTTTTACTTGCTTTTCTTATTCACTTTTCTTATCATTCTTTTAAACTTCTTAAAGCTTTCAAATACATAAAATGATCTTCAGACTCTTTTACTTGCTTTTCTTATTCACTTTTCTTATCATTCTTTTAAACTTCTTAAAACTTTCAAATAAATAAACTGATCTTCAGACTCTTTTACTTGCTTTTCTTATTTACTTTTCTTATCATTCTTTTAAACTTCTTAAAACTTTCAAATTAATAAACTGATCTTCAGACTCTTTTACTTGCTTTTCTTATTCACTTTTCTTATCATTCTTTTAAACTTCTTAAAGCTTTAAAATACATAAACTGATCTTAAGACTCTTTTACTTGCTTTTCTTATTCACTTTTCTTATCATTCTTTTAAACTTCTTAAAACTTTCAAATTAATAAACTGATCTTAAGACTCTTTTACTTGCTTTTCTTATTCACTTTTCTTATCATTCTTTTAAACTTCTTAAAACTTTCAAATACATAAACTGATCTTCAGACTCTTTTACTTGCTTTTCTTATTCACTTTTCTCATCATTCTTTTAAACTTCTTAAAACTTTCAAATACATAAACTGATCTTCAGACTCTTTTACTTGCTTTTCTTATTCACTTTTCTTATCATTCTTTTAAACTTCTTAAAACTTTCAAATACATAAACTGATTTCAGACTCTTTTACTTGCTTTTCTTATTCACTTTTCTTATCATTCTTTTAAACTTCTTAAAACTTTCAAATACATAAACTGATCTTCAGACTCTTTTACTTGCTTTTCTTATTCACTTTTCTTATCATTCTTTTAAACTTCTTAAAACTTTCAAATACATAAACTGATTTCAGACTCTTTTACTTGCTTTTCTTATTCACTTTTCTTATCATTCTTTTAAACTTCTTAAAACTTTCAAATTAATAAACTGATCTTCAGACTCTTTTACTTGCTTTTCTTATTCACTTTTCTTATCATTCTTTTAAACTTCTTAAAACTTTCAAATAAATAAACTGATCTTCAGACTCTTTTACTTGCTTTTCTTATTCACTTTTCTTATCATTCTTTTAAACTTCTTAAAGCTTTAAAATACATAAACTGATCTTCAGACTCTTTTAGTTGCTTTTCTTATTCACTTTTCTTATCATTCTTTTAAACTTCTTAAAGCTTTAAAATACATAAACTGATCTTCAGACTCTTTTACTTGCTTTTCTTATTCACTTTTCTTATCATTCTTTTAAACTTCTTAAAACTTTCAAATTAATAAACTGATCTTCAGACTCTTTTACTTGCTTTTCTTACTTGCTTTTCTTATCATTCTTTTAAACTTCTTAAAACTTTCAAATTAATAAACTGATCTTCAGACTCTTTTACTTGCTTTTCTTATTCACTTTTCTTATCATTCTTTTAAACTTCTTAAAACTTTCAAATACATAAACTGATCTTCAGACTCTTTTACTTGCTTTTCTTATTCACTTTTCTTATCATTCTTTTAAACTTCTTAAAACTTTCAAATTAATAAACTGATCTTCAGACTCTTTTACTTGCTTTTCTTATCATTCTTTTAAACTTCTTAAAACTTTCAAATACATAAACTGATCTTCAGACTCTTTTACTTGCTTTTCTTATCATTCTTTTAAACTTCTTAAAACTTTCAAATAAATAAACTGATCTTCAGACTCTTTTACTTGCATTTCTTATTCACTTTTCTTATCATTCTTTTAAACTTCTTAAAACTTTCAAATAAATAAACTGATCTTCAGACTCTTTTACTTGCTTTTCTTATTCACTTTTCTTATCATTCTTTTAAACTTCTTAAAACTTTCAAATTAATAAACTGATCTTCAGACTCTTTTACTTGCTTTTCTTATTCACTTTTCTTATCATTCTTTTAAACTTCTTAAAACTTTCAAATACATAAACTGATCTTCAGACTCTTTTACTTGCATTTCTTATTCACTTTTCTTATCATTCTTTTAAACTTCTTAAAACTTTCAAATACATAAACTGATCTTCAGACTCTTTTACTTGCTTTTCTTATCATTCTTTTAAACTTCTTAAAACTTTCAAATTAATAAACTGATCTTCAGACTCTTTCACTTGCTTTTCTTATTCACTTTTCTTATCATTCTTTTAAACTTCTTAAAACTTTCAAATACATAAACTGATCTTCAGACTCTTTTACTTGCTTTTCTTATCATTCTTTTAAACTTCTTAAAACTTTCAAATTAATAAACTGATCTTCAGACTCTTTTACTTGCTTTTCTTATTCACTTTTCTTATCATTCTTTTAAACTTCTTAAAACTTTCAAATACATAAACTGATCCTCAGACTCTTTTACTTGCATTTCTTATTCACTTTTCTTATCATTCTTTTAAACTTCTTAAAACTTTCAAATACATAAACTGATCTTCAGACTCTTTTACTTGCTTTTCTTATTCACTTTTCTTATCATTCTTTTAAACTTCTTAAATCTTTCAAATTAATAAACTGATCTTCAGACTCTTTTACTTGCTTTTCTTATTCACTTTTCTTATCATTCTTTTAAACTTCTTAAAACTTTAAAATACATAAACTGATCTTCAGACTCTTTTACTTGCTTTTCTTATCATTCTTTTAAACTTCTTAAAACTTTCAAATACATAAACTGATCTTAAGACTCTTTTACTTGCTTTTCTTATTCACTTTTCTTATCATTCTTTTAAACTTCTTAAAACTTTCAAATACATAAACTGATCTTAAGACTCTTTTACTTGCTTTTCTTATCATTCTTTTAAACTTCTTAAAACTTTCAAATTAATAAACTGATCTTCAGACTCTTTTACTTGCTTTTCTTATTCACTTTTCTTATCATTCTTTTAAACTTCTTAAAACTTTCAAATTAATAAACTGATCTTCAGACTCTTTTACTTGCATTTCTTATTCACTTTTCTTATCATTCTTTTAAACTTCTTAAAACTTTCAAATACATAAACTGATCTTCAGACTCTTTTACTTGCTTTTCTTATTCACTTTTCTTATCATTCTTTTAAACTTCTTAAAACTTTCAAATACATAAACTGATCTTCAGACTCTTTTACTTGCTTTTCTTATTCACTTTTCTTATCATTCTTTTAAACTTCTTAAAACTTTCAAATTAATAAACTGATCTTCAGACTCTTTTACTTGCTTTTCTTATTCACTTTTCTTATCATTCTTTTAAACTTCTTAAAACTTTCAAATTAATAAACTGATCTTCAGACTCTTTTACTTGCTTTTCTTATTCACTTTTCTTATCATTCTTTTAAACTTCTTAAAACTTTCAAATACATAAACTGATCTTCAGACTCTTTTACTTGCTTTTCTTATTCACTTTTCTTATCATTCTTTTAAACTTCTTAAAGCTTTAAAATACATAAACTGATTTCAGACTCTTTTACTTGCTTTTCTTATTCACTTTTCTTATCATTCTTTTAAACTTCTTAAAACTTTCAAATTAATAAACTGATCTTCAGACTCTTTTACTTGCATTTCTTATTCACTTTTCTTATCATTCTTTTAAACTTCTTAAAACTTTCAAATTAATAAACTGATCTTCAGACTCTTTTACTTGCTTTTCTTATTCACTTTTCTTATCATTCTTTTAAACTTCTTAAAACTTTCAAATACATAAACTGATCTTCAGACTCTTTTACTTGCTTTTCTTATTCACTTTTCTTATCATTCTTTTAAACTTCTTAAAACTTTCAAATTAATAAACTGATCTTCAGACTCTTTTACTTGCTTTTCTTATTCACTTTTCTTATCATTCTTTTAAACTTCTTAAAACTTTCAAATTAATAAACTGATCTTCAGACTCTTTTACTTGCTTTTCTTATTCACTTTTCTTATCATTCTTTTAAACTTCTTAAAGCTTTAAAATACATAAACTGATCTTCAGACTCTTTTAGTTGCTTTTCTTATTCACTTTTCTTATCATTCTTTTAAACTTCTTAAAGCTTTAAAATACATAAACTGTTCTTCAGACTCTTTTACTTGCTTTTCTTATTCACTTTTCTTATCATTCTTTTAAACTTCTTAAAACTTTCAAATACATAAACTGATTTCAGACTCTTTTACTTGCTTTTCTTATCATTCTTTTAAACTTCTTAAAGCTTTCAAATACATAAACTGATCTTCAGACTCTTTTACTTGCTTTTCTTATTCACTTTTCTTATCATTCTTTTAAACTTCTTAAAACTTTCAAATACATAAACTGATTTCAGACTCTTTTACTTGCTTTTCTTATTCACTTTTCTTATCATTCTTTTAAACTTCTTAAAACTTTCAAATACATAAACTGATCTTCAGACTCTTTTACTTGCTTTTCTTATTCACTTTTCTTATCATTCTTTTAAACTTCTTAAAGCTTTAAAATACATAAACTGATCTTCAGACTCTTTTAGTTGCTTTTCTTATTCACTTTTCTTATCATTCTTTTAAACTTCTTAAAGCTTTAAAATACATAAACTGATCTTCAGACTCTTTTACTTGCATTTCTTATTCACTTTTCTTATCATTCTTTTAAACTTCTTAAAACTTTCAAATACATAAACTGATTTCAGACTCTTTTACTTGCTTTTCTTATTCACTTTTCTTATCATTCTTTTAAACTTCTTAAAACTTTCAAATTAATAAACTGATCTTCAGACTCTTTTACTTGCTTTTCTTATTCACTTTTCTTATCATTCTTTTAAACTTCTTAAAACTTTCAAATTAATAAACTGATTTTCAGACTCTTTTACTTGCTTTTCTTATCATTCTTTTAAACTTCTTAAAACTTTCAAATTAATAAACTGATCTTCAGACTCTTTTACTTGCATTTCTTATTCACTTTTCTTATCATTCTTTTAAACTTCTTAAAACTTTCAAATACATAAACTGATCTTCAGAATCTTTTACTTGCATTTCTTATTCACTTTTCTTATCATTCTTTTAAACTTCTTAAAACTTTCAAATTAATAAACTGATCTTCAGACTCTTTTACTTGCTTTTCTTATTCACTTTTCTTATCATTCTTTTAAACTTCTTAAAACTTTCAAATTAATAAACTGATCTTCAGACTCTTTTACTTGCTTTTCTTATTCACTTTTCTTATCATTCTTTTAAACTTCTTAAAACTTTCAAATTAATAAACTGATCTTCAGACTCTTTTACTTGCTTTTCTTATTCACTTTTCTTATCATTCTTTTAAACTTCTTAAAACTTTCAAATTAATAAACTGATCTTCAGACTCTTTTACTTGCATTTCTTATTCACTTTTCTTATCATTCTTTTAAACTTCTTAAAACTTTCAAATTAATAAACTGATCTTCAGACTCTTTTACTTGCATTTCTTATTCACTTTTCTTATCATTCTTTTAAACTTCTTAAAACTTTCAAATACATAAACTGATCTTCAGACTCTTTTACTTGCTTTTCTTATTCACTTTTCTTATCATTCTTTTAAACTTCTTAAAGCTTTAAAATACATAAACTGATTTTCAGACTCTTTTACTTGCTTTTCTTATCATTCTTTTAAACTTCTTAAAACTTTCAAATTAATAAACTGATCTTCAGACTCTTTTACTTGCTTTTCTTATTCACTTTTCTTATCATTCTTTTAAACTTCTTAAAACTTTCAAATTAATAAACTGATCTTCAGACTCTTTTACTTGCTTTTCTTATTCACTTTTCTTATCATTCTTTTAAACTTCTTAAAACTTTCAAATACATAAACTGATCTTCAGACTCTTTTACTTGCTTTTCTTATTCACTTTTCTTATCATTCTTTTAAACTTCTTAAAACCTTCAAATTAATAAACTGATCTTCAGACTCTTTTACTTGCTTTTCTTATTCACTTTTCTTATCATTCTTTTAAACTTCTTAAAACTTTCAAATTAATAAACTGATCTTCAGACTCTTTTACTTGCTTTTCTTATTCACTTTTCTTATCATTCTTTTAAACTTCTTAAAGCTTTCAAATACATAAACTGATCTTCAGACTCTTTTACTTGCTTTTCTTATTCACTTTTCTTATCATTCTTTTAAACTTCTTAAAACTTTCAAATACATAAACTGATCTTCAGACTCTTTTAGTTGCTTTTCTTATTCACTTTTCTTATCATTCTTTTAAACTTCTTAAAACCTTCAAATTAATAAACTGATCTTCAGACTCTTTTACTTGCTTTTCTTATTCACTTTTCTTATCATTCTTTTAAACTTCTTAAAACTTTCAAATTAATAAACTGATCTTCAGACTCTTTTACTTGCTTTTCTTATTCACTTTTCTTATCATTCTTTTAAACTTCTTAAAGCTTTAAAATACATAAACTGATCTTCAGACTCTTTTACTTGCTTTTCTTATTCACTTTTCTTATCATTCTTTTAAACTTCTTAAAACTTTCAAATACATAAACTGATCTTCAGACTCTTTTACTTGCTTTTCTTATTCACTTTTCTTATCATTCTTTTAAACTTCTTAAAACTTTCAAATACATAAACTGATCTTCAGACTCTTTTACTTGCTTTTCTTATCATTCTTTTAAACTTCTTAAAACTTTCAAATTAATAAACTGATCTTCAGACTCTTTTACTTGCTTTTCTTATTCACTTTTCTTATCATTCTTTTAAACTTCTTAAAACTTTAAAATACATAAACTGATCTTCAGACTCTTTTACTTGCTTTTCTTATTCACTTTTCTTATCATTCTTTTAAACTTCTTAAAACTTTCAAATACATAAACTGATCTTCAGACTCTTTTACTTGCATTTCTTATTCACTTTTCTTATCATTCTTTTAAACTTCTTAAAACTTTCAAATTAATAAACTGATCTTCAGACTCTTTCACTTGCTTTTCTTATTCACTTTTCTTATCATTCTTTTAAACTTCTTAAAGCTTTAAAATACATAAACTGATCTTCAGACTCTTTTACTTGCTTTTCTTATTCACTTTTCTTATCATTCTTTTAAACTTCTTAAAACTTTCAAATACATAAACTGATCTTCAGACTCTTTTACTTGCTTTTCTTATTCACTTTTCTTATCATTCTTTTAAACTTCTTAAAACTTTCAAATTAATAAACTGATCTTCAGACTCTTTCACTTGCTTTTCTTATTCACTTTTCTTATCATTCTTTTAAACTTCTTAAAACTTTCAAATACATAAACTGATCTTCAGACTCTTTTACTTGCTTTTCTTATTCACTTTTCTTATCATTCTTTTAAACTTCTTAAAACTTTCAAATTAATAAACTGATCTTCAGACTCTTTTACTTGCATTTCTTATTCACTTTACTTATCATTCTTTTAAACTTCTTAAAACTTTCAAATACATAAACTGATCTTCAGACTCTTTTACTTGCTTTTCTTATTCACTTTTCTTATCATTCTTTTAAACTTCTTAAAACTTTCAAATTAATAAACTGATCTTCAGAATCTTTTACTTGCTTTTCTTATTCACTTTTCTTATCATTCTTTTAAACTTCTTAAAACTTTCAAATACATAAACTGATCTTCAGACTCTTTTACTTGCATTTCTTATTCACTTTTCTTATCATTCTTTTAAACTTCTTAAAACTTTCAAATACATAAACTGATCTTCAGACTCTTTTACTTGCTTTTCTTATCATTTTTTTAAACTTCTTAAAACTTTCAAATTAATAAACTGATCTTCAGACTCTTTTACTTGCTTTTCTTATTCACTTTTCTTATCATTCTTTTAAACTTCTTAAAACTTTCAAATAAATAAACTGATCTTCAGACTCTTTTACTTGCTTTTCTTATTCACTTTTCTTATCATTCTTTTAAACTTCTTAAAACTTTCAAATACATAAACTGATCTTCAGACTCTTTTACTTGCTTTTCTTATTCACTTTTCTTATCATTCTTTTAAACTTCTTAAAACTTTCAAATACATAAACTGATTTCAGACTCTTTTACTTGCTTTTCTTATTCACTTTTCTTATCATTCTTTTAAACTTCTTAAAACTTTCAAATACATAAACTGATTTCAGACTCTTTTACTTGCTTTTCTTATCATTCTTTTAAACTTCTTAAAGCTTTCAAATACATAAACTGATCTTCAGACTCTTTTACTTGCATTTCTTATTCACTTTTCTTATCATTCTTTTAAACTTCTTAAAACTTTCAAATAAATAAACTGATCTTGAGACTCTTTTACTTGCTTTTCTTATTCACTTTTCTTATCATTCTTTTAAACTTCTTAAAACTTTCAAATACATAAACTGATCTTCAGACTCTTTTACTTGCTTTTCTTATTCACTTTTCTTATCATTCTTTTAAACTTCTTAAAACTTTCAAATACATAAACTGATTTCAGACTCTTTTACTTGCTTTTCTTATTCACTTTTTTTATCATTCTTTTAAACTTCTTAAAACTTTCAAATTAATAAACTGATCTTCAGACTCTTTTACTTGCTTTTCTTATTCACTTTTCTTATCATTCTTTTAAACTTCTTAAAACTTTGAAATTAATAAACTGATCTTCAGACTCTTTTACTTGCTTTTCTTATCATTCTTTTAAACTTCTTAAAGCTTTCAAATACATAAACTGATCTTCAGACTCTTTTACTTGCATTTCTTATTCACTTTTC
Organism: Loxodes magnus; assembly: GCA_946699065.1. Lineage (NCBI taxonomy): Eukaryota > Ciliophora > Karyorelictea > Loxodida > Loxodidae > Loxodes > Loxodes magnus. Next base: position 104,801 of record CAMPDV010001197.1, read on the forward strand.
TTATCATTCTTTTAAACTTCTTAAAACTTTCAAATAAATAAACTGATCTTCAGACTCTTTTACTTGCTTTTCTTATTCACTTTTCTTATCATTCTTTTAAACTTCTTAAAACTTTCAAATACATAAACTGATTTCAGACTCTTTTACTTGCTTTTCTTATCATTCTTTTAAACTTCTTAAAGCTTTCAAATTAATAAACTGATCTTCAGACTCTTTTACTTGCATTTCTTATTCACTTTTCTTATCATTCTTTTAAACTTCTTAAAACTTTCAAATAAATAAACTGATCTTGAGACTCTTTTACTTGCTTTTCTTATTCACTTTTCTTATCATTCTTTTAAACTTCTTAAAACTTTCAAATACATAAACTGATCTTCAGACTCTTTTACTTGCTTTTCTTATTCACTTTTCTTATCATTCTTTTAAACTTCTTAAAACTTTCAAATACATAAACTGATCTTCAGACTCTTTTACTTGCTTTTCTTATTCACTTTTCTTATCATTCTTTTAAACTTCTTAAAACTTTCAAATACATAAACTGATTTCAGACTCTTTTACTTGCTTTTCTTATTCACTTTTCTTATCATTCTTTTAAACTTCTTAAAACTTTCAAATTAATAAACTGATCTTCAGACTCTTTTACTTGCTTTTCTTATTCACTTTTCTTATTATTCTTTTAAACTTCTTAAAACTTTGAAATTAATAAACTGATCTTCAGACTCTTTTACTTGCTTTTCTTATCATTCTTTTAAACTTCTTAAAGCTTTCAAATACATAAACTGATCTTCAGACTCTTTTACTTGCATTTCTTATTCACTTTTCTTATCATTCTTTTTTAACTTCTTAAAACTTTCAAATAAATAAACTGATCTTCAGACTCTTTTACTTGCTTTTCTTATTCACTTTTCTTATCATTCTTTTAAACTTCTTAAAACTTTCAAATACATAAACTGATCTTCAGACTCTTTTACTTGCTTTTCTTATTCACTTTTCTTATCATTCTTTTAAACTTCTTAAAACTTTCAAATACATAAACTGATCTTCAGACTCTTTTACTTGCATTTCTTATTCACTTTTCTTATCATTCTTTTAAACTTCTTAAAGCTTTCAAATACATAAACTGATCTTCAGACTCTTTTACTTGCTTTTCTTATCATTCTTTTAAACTTCTTAAAACTTTCAAATACATAAACTGATCTTCAGACTCTTTTACTTGCTTTTCTTATTCACTTTTCTTATCATTCTTTTAAACTTCTTAAAGCTTTAAAATACATAAACTGATCTTCAGACTCTTTTACTTGCTTTTCTTATTCACTTTTCTTATCATTCTTTTAAACTTCTTAAAGCTTTAAAATACATAAACTGATTTCAGACTCTTTTACTTGCTTTTCTTATTCACTTTTCTTATCATTCTTTTAAACTTCTTAAAACTTTCAAATACATAAACTGATTTTCAGACTCTTTTACTTGCTTTTCTTATTCACTTTTCTTATCATTCTTTTAGACTTCTTAAAACTTTCAAATACATAAACTGATATTCAGACTCTTTTACTTGCTTTTCTTATTCACTTTTCTTATCATTCTTTTAAACTTCTTAAAACTTTCAAATTAATAAACTGATCTTCAGACTCTTTTACTTGCTTTTCTTATTCACTTTTCTTATCATTCTTTTAAACTTCTTAAAGCTTTCAAATACATAAACTGATCTTCAGACTCTTTTACTTGCTTTTCTTATTCACTTTTCTTATCATTCTTTTAAACTTCTTAAAACTTTCAAATAAATAAACTGATCTTCAGACTCTTTTACTTGCTTTTCTTATTTACTTTTCTTATCATTCTTTTAAACTTCTTAAAGCTTTAAAATACATAAACTGATCTTCAGACTCTTTTAGTTGCTTTTCTTATTCACTTTTCTTATCATTCTTTTAAACTTCTTAAAGCTTTAAAATACATAAACTGATCTTAAGACTCTTTTACTTGCTTTTCTTATTCATTTTTATTATCATTCTTTTAAACTTCTTAAAACTTTCAAATTAATAAACTGATCTTAAGACTCTTTTACTTGCTTTTCTTATTCACTTTTCTTATCATTCTTTTAAACTTCTTAAAACTTTCAAATACATAAACTGATCTTCAGACTCTTTTACTTGCTTTTCTTATTCACTTTTCTTATCATTCTTTTAAACTTCTTAAAACTTTCAAATACATAAACTGATCTTCAGACTCTTTTACTTGCTTTTCTTATTCACTTTTCTTATCATTCTTTTAAACTTCTTAAAACTTTCAAATACATAAACTGATTTCAGACTCTTTTACTTGCTTTTCTTATTCACTTTTCTTATCATTCTTTTAAACTTCTTAAAACTTTCAAATACATAAACTGATCTTCAGACTCTTTTACTTGCTTTTCTTATTCACTTTTCTTATCATTCTTTTAAACTTCTTAAAACTTTCAAATAAATAAACTGATCTTCAGACTCTTTTACTTGCTTTTCTTATTCACTTTTCTTATCATTCTTTTAAACTTCTTAAAGCTTTAAAATACATAAACTGATCTTCAGACTCTTTTACTTGCTTTTCTTATTCACTTTTCTTATCATTCTTTTAAACTTCTTAAAACTTTCAAATTAATAAACTGATCTTCAGACTCTTTTACTTGCTTTTCTTATTCACTTTTCTTATCATTCTTTTAAACTTCTTAAAACTTTCAAATACATAAACTGATTTCAGACTCTTTTACTTGCTTTTCTTATTCACTTTTCTTATCATTCTTTTAAACTTCTTAAAACTTTCAAATAATAAACTGATCTTCAGACTCTTTTACTTGCTTTTCTTATTCACTTTTCTTATCATTCTTTTAAACTTCTTAAAACTTTCAAATACATAAACTGATTTCAGACTCTTTTACTTGCTTTTCTTATTCACTTTTCTTATCATTCTTTTAAACTTCTTAAAACTTTCAAATTAATAAACTGATCTTCAGACTCTTTTACTTGCTTTTCTTATCATTCTTTTAAACTTCTTAAAGCTTTCAAATACATAAACTGATCTTCAGACTCTTTTACTTGCATTTCTTATTCACTTTTCTTATCATTCTTTTAAACTTCTTAAAACTTTCAAATACATAAACTGATCTTCAGACTCTTTTAGTTGCTTTTCTTATTCACTTTTCTTATCATTCTTTTAAACTTCTTAAAACTTTCAAATACATAAACTGATCTTCAGACTCTTTTACTTGCTTTTCTTATTCACTTTTCTTATCATTCTTTTAAACTTCTTAAAGCTTTAAAATACATAAACTGATTTTCAGACTCTTTTACTTGCTTTTCTTATCATTCTTTTAAACTTCTTAAAACTTTCAAATTAATAAACTGATCTTCAGACTCTTTTACTTGCTTTTCTTATTCACTTTTCTTATCATTCTTTTAAACTTCTTAAAGCTTTAAAATACATAAACTGATCTTCAGACTCTTTTACTTGCTTTTCTTATTCACTTTTAAACTTCTTAAAACTTTCAAATTAATAAACTGATCTTCAGACTCTTTTACTTGCTTTTCTTATTCACTTTTCTTATCATTCTTTTAAACTTCTTAAAACTTTCAAATACATAAACTGATCTTCAGACTCTTTTACTTGCTTTTCTTATTCACTTTTCTTATCATTCTTTTAAACTTCTTAAAGCTTTAAAATACATAAACTGATTTTCAGACTCTTTTACTTGCTTTTCTTATCATTCTTTTAAACTTCTTAAAACTTTCAAATACATAAACTGATCTTCAGACTCTTTTAGTTGCTTTTCTTATTCACTTTTCTTATCATTCTTTTAAACTTCTTAAAGCTTTAAAATACATAAACTGTTCTTCAGACTCTTTTACTTGCTTTTCTTATTCACTTTTCTTATCATTCTTTTAAACTTCTTAAAACTTTCAAATTAATAAACTGATCTTCAGACTCTTTTACTTGCTTTTCTTATCATTCTTTTAAACTTCTTAAAGCTTTCAAATACATAAACTGATCTTCAGACTCTTTTACTTGCATTTCTTATTCACTTTTCTTATCATTCTTTTAAACTTCTTAAAACTTTCAAATAAATAAACTGATCTTCAGACTCTTTTAGTTGCTTTTCTTATTCACTTTTCTTATCATTCTTTTAAACTTCTTAAAACTTTCAAATACATAAACTGATCTTCAGACTCTTTTACTTGCTTTTCTTATTCACTTTTCTTATCATTCTTTTAAACTTCTTAAAGCTTTAAAATACATAAACTGATTTTCAGACTCTTTTACTTGCTTTTCTTATCATTCTTTTAAACTTCTTAAAACCTTCAAATTAATAAACTGATCTTCAGACTCTTTTACTTGCTTTTCTTATTCACTTTTCTTATCATTCTTTTAAACTTCTTAAAACTTTCAAATAAATAAACTGATCTTCAGACTCTTTTACTTGCTTTTCTTATTCACTTTTCTTATCATTCTTTTAAACTTCTTAAAGCTTTAAAATACATAAACTGATCTTCAGACTCTTTTACTTGCTTTTCTTATTATTCTTTTAAACTTCTTAAAACTTTCAAATTAATAAACTGATCTTCAGACTCTTTTACTTGCTTTTCTTATTCACTTTTCTTATCATTCTTTTAAACTTCTTAAAACTTTCAAATACATAAACTGATCTTCAGACTCTTTTACTTGCTTTTCTTATTCACTTTTCTTATCATTCTTTTAAACTTCTTAAAGCTTTAAAATACATAAACTGATTTTCAGACTCTTTTACTTGCTTTTCTTATCATTCTTTTAAACTTCTTAAAACTTTCAAATACATAAACTGATCTTCAGACTCTTTTACTTGCTTTTCTTATTCACTTTTCTTATCATTCTTTTAAACTTCTTAAAACTTTCAAATACATAAACTGATCTTCAGACTCTTTTACTTGCATTTCTTATTCACTTTTCTTATCATTCTTTTAAACTTCTTAAAACTTTCAAATACATAAACTGATCTTCAGACTCTTTTACTTGCTTTTCTTATCATTCTTTTAAACTTCTTAAAACTTTCAAATTAATAAACTGATCTTCAGACTCTTTCACTTGCTTTTCTTATTCACTTTTCTTATCATTCTTTTAAACTTCTTAAAACTTTCAAATACATAAACTGATCTTCAGACTCTTTTACTTGCTTTTCTTATCATTCTTTTAAACTTCTTAAAACTTTCAAATTAATAAACTGATCTTCAGACTCTTTTACTTGCTTTTCTTATTCACTTTTCTTATCATTCTTTTAAACTTCTTAAAACTTTCAAATACATAAACTGATCTTCAGACTCTTTTACTTGCTTTTCTTATTCACTTTTCTTATCATTCTTTTAAACTTCTTAAAACTTTCAAATACATAAACTGATTTCAGACTCTTTTACTTGCTTTTCTTATTCACTTTTCTTATCATTCTTTTAAACTTCTTAAAACTTTCAAATTAATAAACTGATCTTCAGACTCTTTTACTTGCTTTTCTTATTCACTTTTCTTATCATTCTTTTAAACTTCTTAAAACTTTCAAATTAATAAACTGATCTTCAGACTCTTTTACTTGCTTTTCTTATTCACTTTTCTTATCATTCTTTTAAACTTCTTAAAACTTTCAAATACATAAACTGATCTTCAGACTCTTTTACTTGCTTTTCTTATTCACTTTTCTTATCATTCTTTTAAACTTCTTAAAACTTTCAAATTAATAAACTGATCTTCAGACTCTTTTACTTGCTTTTCTTATTCACTTTTCTTATCATTCTTTTAAACTTCTTAAAACTTTCAAATTAATAAACTGATCTTCAGACTCTTTTACTTGCTTTTCTTATTCACTTTTCTTATCATTCTTTTAAACTTCTTAAAACTTTCAAATTAATAAACTGATCTTAAGAATCTTTTGCATTTCTTATTCACTTTTCTTATCATTCTTTTAAACTTCTTAAAACTTTCAAATTAATAAACTGATCTTCAGACTCTTTTACTTGCTTTTCTTATTCACTTTTCTTATCATTCTTTTAAACTTCTTAAAACTTTCAAATTAATAAACTGATCTTCAGACTCTTTTACTTGCTTTTCTTATTCACTTTTCTTATCATTCTTTTAAACTTCTTAAAACTTTCAAATTAATAAACTGATCTTCAGACTCTTTTACTTGCTTTTCTTATTCACTTTTCTTATCATTCTTTTAAACTTCTTAAAACTTTCAAATACATAAACTGATTTCAGACTCTATTACTTGCTTTTCTTATTCACTTTTCTTATCATTCTTTTAAACTTCTTAAAACTTTCAAATTAATAAACTGATCTTCAGACTCTTTTACTTGCTTTTCTTATTCACTTTTCTTATCATTCTTTTAAACTTCTTAAAACTTTCAAATACATAAACTGATTTCAGACTCTTTTACTTGCATTTCTTATTCACTTTTCTTATCATTCTTTTAAACTTCTTAAAACTTTCAAATACATAAACTGATCTTCAGACTCTTTTACTTGCTTTTCTTATTCACTTTTCTTATCATTCTTTTAAACTTCTTAAAGCTTTAAAATACATAAACTGATTTTCAGACTCTTTTACTTGCTTTTCTTATCATTCTTTTAAACTTCTTAAAACTTTCAAATTAATAAACTGATCTTCAGACTCTTTTACTTGCTTTTCTTATTCACTTTTCTTATCATTCTTTTAAACTTCTTAAAACTTTCAAATAAATAAACTGATCTTCAGACTCTTTTACTTGCTTTTCTTATTCACTTTTCTTATCATTCTTTTAAACTTCTTAAAGCTTTAAAATACATAAACTGATCTTCAGACTCTTTTAGTTGCTTTTCTTATTCACTTTTCTTATCATTCTTTTAAACTTCTTAAAACCTTCAAATTAATAAACTGATCTTCAGACTCTTTTACTTGCTTTTCTTATTCACTTTTCTTATCATTCTTTTAAACTTCTTAAAACTTTCAAATTAATAAACTGATCTTCAGACTCTTTTACTTGCTTTTCTTATTCACTTTTCTTATCATTCTTTTAAACTTCTTAAAGCTTTCAAATACATAAACTGATCTTCAGACTCTTTTACTTGCTTTTCTTATTCACTTTTCTTATCATTCTTTTAAACTTCTTAAAACTTTCAAATACATAAATTGATCTTCAGACTCTTTTACTTGCTTTTCTTATTCACTTTTCTTATCATTCTTTTAAACTTCTTAAAGCTTTCAAATACATAAACTGATCTTCAGACTCTTTTACTTGCTTTTCTTATTCACTTTTCTTATCATTCTTTTAAACTTCTTAAAACTTTCAAATTAATAAACTGATCTTCAGACTCTTTTACTTGCTTTTCTTATTCACTTTTCTTATCATTCTTTTAAACTTCTTAAAACTTTCAAATACATAAACTGATCTTCAGACTCTTTTACTTGCTTTTCTTATCATTCTTTTAAACTTCTTAAAACTTTCAAATTAATAAACTGATCTTCAGACTCTTTTACTTGCTTTTCTTATTCACTTTTCTTATCATTCTTTTAAACTTCTTAAAACTTTCAAATACATAAACTGATCTTCAGACTCTTTTACTTGCTTTTCTTATTCACTTTTCTTATCATTCTTTTAAACTTCTTAAAACTTTCAAATTAATAAACTGATCTTCAGACTCTTTTACTTGCTTTTCTTATTCACTTTTCTTATCATTCTTTTAAACTTCTTAAAACTTTCAAATACATAAACTGATCTTCAGACTCTTTTACTTGCATTTCTTATTCACTTTTCTTATCATTCTTTTAAACTTCTTAAAACTTTCAAATACATAAACTGATCTTCAGACTCTTTTACTTGCTTTTCTTATCATTCTTTTAAACTTCTTAAAACTTTCAAATTAATAAACTGATCTTCAGACTCTTTTACTTGCATTTCTTATTCACTTTTCTTATCATTCTTTTAAACTTCTTAAAACTTTCAAATACATAAACTGATCTTCAGACTCTTTTACTTGCTTTTCTTATTCACTTTTCTTATCATTCTTTTAAACTTCTTAAAACTTTCAAATACATAAACTGATCTTCAGACTCTTTTACTTGCTTTTCTTATTCACTTTTCTTATCATTCTTTTAAACTTCTTAAAACTTTCAAATACATAAACTGATCTTCAGACTCTTTTACTTGCTTTTCTTATTCACTTTTCTTATCATTCTTTTAAACTTCTTAAAACTTTCAAATACATAAACTGATCTTCAGACTCTTTTACTTGCTTTTCTTATTCACTTTTCTTATCATTCTTTTAAACTTCTTAAAACTTTCAAATACATAAACTGATCTTCAGACTCTTTTACTTGCTTTTCTTATTCACTTTTCTTATCATTCTTTTAAACTTCTTAAAGCTTTAAAATACATAAACTGATTTTCAGACTCTTTTACTTGCTTTTCTTATCATTCTTTTAAACTTCTTAAAACTTTCAAATTAATAAACTGATCTTCAGACTCTTTTACTTGCTTTTCTTATTCACTTTTCTTATCATTCTTTTAAACTTCTTAAAGCTTTAAAATACATAAACTGATCTTCAGACTCTTTTACTTGCTTTTCTTATTCACTTTTCTTATCATTCTTTTAAACTTCTTAAAACTTTCAAATACATAAACTGATCTTCAGACTCTTTTACTTGCTTTTCTTATTCACTTTTCTTATCATTCTTTTAAACTTCTTAAAACTTTCAAATACATAAACTGATCTTCAGACTCTTTTACTTGCTTTTCTTATTCACTTTTCTTATCATTCTTTTAAACTTCTTAAAACTTTCAAATTAATAAACTGATCTTCAGACTCTTTTACTTGCTTTTCTTATTCACTTTTCTTATCATTCTTTTAAACTTCTTAAAACTTTCAAATACATAAACTGATCTTCAGACTCTTTTACTTGCTTTTCTTATCATTCTTTTAAACTTCTTAAAACTTTCAAATTAATAAACTGATTTCAGACTCTTTTAGTTGCTTTTCTTATTCACTTTTCTTATCATTCTTTTAAACTTCTTAAAACTTTCAAATACATAAACTGATCTTCAGACTCTTTTACTTGCTTTTCTTATCATTCTTTTAAACTTCTTAAAACTTTCAAATTAATAAACTGATCTTCAGACTCTTTTACTTGCTTTTCTTATTCACTTTTCTTATCATTCTTTTAAACTTCTTAAAGCTTTAAAATACATAAACTGATCTTCAGACTCTTTTACTTGCTTTTCTTATTCACTTTTCTTATCATTCTTTTAAACTTCTTAAAACTTTCAAATACATAAACTGATCTTCAGACTCTTTTACTTGCTTTTCTTATTCACTTTTCTTATCATTCTTTTAAACTTCTTAAAGCTTTAAAATACATAAACTGATCTTCAGACTCTTTTACTTGCTTTTCTTATTCACTTTTCTTATCATTCTTTTAAACTTCTTAAAACTTTCAAATTAATAAACTGATCTTCAGACTCTTTTACTTGCTTTTCTTATTCACTTTTCTTATCATTCTTTTAAACTTCTTAAAACTTTCAAATTAATAAACTGATCTTCAGACTCTTTTACTTGCTTTTCTTATTCACTTTTCTTATCATTCTTTTAAACTTCTTAAAACTTTCAAATACATAAACTGATCTTCAGACTCTTTTACTTGCATTTCTTATTCACTTTTCTTATCATTCTTTTAAACTTCTTAAAACTTTCAAATACATAAACTGATCTTCAGACTCTTTTACTTGCTTTTCTTATTCACTTTTCTTATCATTCTTTTAAACTCCTTAAAACTTTCAAATACATAAACTGATCTTCAGACTCTTTTACTTGCTTTTCTTATCATTCTTTTAAACTTCTTAAAGCTTTCAAATACATAAAATGATCTTCAGACTCTTTTACTTGCATTTCTTATCATTCTTTTAAACTTCTTAAAACTTTCAAATTAATAAACTGATCTTCAGACTCTTTTACTTGCATTTCTTATTCACTTTTCTTATCATTCTTTTAAACTTCTTAAAACTTTCAAATACATAAACTGATCTTCAGACTCTTTTACTTGCTTTTCTTATTCACTTTTCTTATCATTCTTTTAAACTTCTTAAAGCTTTAAAATACATAAACTGATCTTCAGACTCTTTTACTTGCATTTCTTATTCACTTTTCTTATCATTCTTTTAAACTTCTTAAAACTTTCAAATACATAAACTGATTTCAGACTCTTTTACTTGCTTTTCTTATCATTCTTTTAAACTTCTTAAAACTTTCAAATTAATAAACTGATCTTCAGACTCTTTTACTTGCATTTCTTATTCACTTTTCTTATCATTCTTTTAAACTTCTTAAAACTTTCAAATACATAAACTGATCTTCAGACTCTTTTACTTGCTTTTCTTATTCACTTTTCTTATCATTCTTTTAAACTTCTTAAAACTTTCAAATACATAAACTGATCTTCAGACTCTTTTACTTGCTTTTCTTATCATTCTTTTAAACTTCTTAAAACTTTCAAATTAATAAACTGATCTTCAGACTCTTTTACTTGCTTTTCTTATTCACTTTTCTTATCATTCTTTTAAACTTCTTAAAACTTTCAAATACATAAACTGATCTTCAGACTCTTTTACTTGCTTTTCTTATCATTCTTTTAAACTTCTTAAAACTTTCAAATTAATAAACTGATCTTCAGACTCTTTTACTTGCATTTCTTATTCACTTTTCTTATCATTCTTTTAAACTTCTTAAAACTTTCAAATACATAAACTGATCTTCAGACTCTTTTACTTGCTTTTCTTATCATTCTTTTAAACTTCTTAAAACTTTCAAATTAATAAACTGATCTTCAGACTCTTTTACTTGCTTTTCTTATTCACTTTTCTTATCATTCTTTTAAACTTCTTAAAACTTTCAAATACATAAACTGATCTTCAGACTCTTTTACTTGCTTTTCTTATCATTCTTTTAAACTTCTTAAAACTTTCAAATTAATAAACTGATCTTCAGACTCTTTTACTTGCATTTCTTATTCACTTTTCTTATCATTCTTTTAAACTTCTTAAAACTTTCAAATACATAAACTGATCTTCAGACTCTTTTACTTGCTTTTCTTATCATTCTTTTAAACTTCTTAAAACTTTCAAATTAATAAACTGATCTTCAGACTCTTTTACTTGCTTTTCTTAATCACTTTTCTTATCATTCTTTTAAACTTCTTAAAGCTATAAAATACATAAACTGATCTTCAGACTCTTTTACTTGCTTTTCTTATTCACTTTTCTTATCATTCTTTTAAACCTCTTAAAACCTTCAAATTAATAAACTGATCTTCAGACTCTTTTACTTGCTTTTCTTATTCACTTTTCTTATCATTCTTTTAAACTTCTTAAAACTTTCAAATTAATAAACTGATCTTCAGACTCTTTTACTTGCTTTTCTTATTCACTTTTCTTATCATTCTTTTAAACTTCTTAAAACTTTCAAATACATAAAATGATCTTCAGACTCTTTTACTTGCATTTCTTATTCACTTTTCTTATCATTCTTTTAAACTTCTTAAAACTTTCAAATACATAAACTGATTTCAGACTCTTTTACTTGCTTTTCTTATTCACTTTTCTTATCATTCTTTTAAACTTCTTAAAACTTTCAAATTAATAAACTGATCTTCAGACTCTTTTACTTGCTTTTCTTATTCACTTTTCTTATCATTCTTTTAAACTTCTTAAAACTTTCAAATACATAAACTGATCTTCAGACTCTTTTACTTGCATTTCTTATTCACTTTTCTTATCATTCTTTTAAACTTCTTAAAACTTTCAAATACATAAACTGATCTTCAGACTCTTTTACTTGCTTTTCTTATTCACTTTTCTTATCATTCTTTTAAACTTCTTAAAGCTTTAAAATACATAAACTGATTTTCAGACTCTTTTACTTGCTTTTCTTATCATTCTTTTAAACTTCTTAAAACTTTCAAATTAATAAACTGATCTTCAGACTCTTTTACTTGCTTTTCTTATTCACTTTTCTTATCATTCTTTTAAACTTCTTAAAACTTTCAAATAAATAAACTGATCTTCAGACTCTTTTACTTGCTTTTCTTATTCACTTTTCTTATCATTCTTTTAAACTTCTTAAAGCTTTAAAATACATAAACTGATCTTCAGACTCTTTTAGTTGCTTTTCTTATTCACTTTTCTTATCATTCTTTTAAACTTCTTAAAACCTTCAAATTAATAAACTGATCTTCAGACTCTTTTACTTGCTTTTCTTATTCACTTTTCTTATCATTCTTTTAAACTTCTTAAAACTTTCAAATTAATAAACTGATCTTCAGACTCTTTTACTTGCTTTTCTTATTCACTTTTCTTATCATTCTTTTAAACTTTTTAAAACTTTCAAATACATAAACTGATCTTCAGACTCTTTTACTTGCTTTTCTTATCATTCTTTTAAACTTCTTAAAACTTTCAAATTAATAAACTGATCTTCAGACTCTTTTACTTGCTTTTCTTATTCACTTTTCTTATCATTCTTTTAAACTTCTTAAAACTTTAAAATACATAAACTGATCTTCAGACTCTTTTACTTGCTTTTCTTATCATTTTTTAAACTTCTTAAAACTTTCAAATTAATAAACTGATCTTCAGACTCTTTTACTTGCATTTCTTATTCACTTTTCTTATCATTCTTTTAAACTTCTTAAAACTTTCAAATACATAAACTGATCTTCAGACTCTTTTACTTGCTTTTCTTATTCACTTTTCTTATCATTCTTTTAAACTTCTTAAAACTTTCAAATTAATAAACTGATCTTCAGACTCTTTTACTTGCTTTTCTTATTCACTTTTCTTATCATTCTTTTAAACTTCTTAAAACTTTCAAATTAATAAACTGATCTTCAGACTCTTTTACTTGCTTTTCTTATTCACTTTTCTTATCATTCTTTTAAACTTCTTAAAACTTTCAAATTAATAAACTGATCTTCAGACTCTTTTACTTGCTTTTCTTATTCACTTTTCTTATCATTCTTTTAAACTTCTTAAAACTTTCAAATACATAAACTGATTTCAGACTCTTTTACTTGCATTTCTTATTCACTTTTCTTATCATTCTTTTAAACTTCTTAAAACTTTCAAATACATAAACTGATCTTCAGACTCTTTTACTTGCTTTTCTTATTCACTTTTCTTATCATTCTTTTAAACTTCTTAAAGCTTTAAAATACATAAACTGATTTTCAGACTCTTTTACTTGCTTTTCTTATCATTCTTTTAAACTTCTTAAAACTTTCAAATTAATAAACTGATCTTCAGACTCTTTTACTTGCTTTTCTTATTCACTTTTCTTATCATTCTTTTAAACTTCTTAAAACTTTCAAATACATAAACTGATCTTCAGACTCTTTTACTTGCTTTTCTTATCATTCTTTTAAACTTCTTAAAACTTTCAAATACATAAACTGATCTTCAGACTCTTTTAGTTGCTTTTCTTATTCACTTTTCTTATCATTCTTTTAAACTTCTTAAAACTTTCAAATTAATAAACTGATCTTCAGACTCTTTTACTTGCTTTTCTTATTCACTTTTCTTATCATTCTTTTAAACTTCTTAAAACTTTCAAATTAATAAACTGATCTTCAGACTCTTTTACTTGCTTTTCTTATTCACTTTTCTTATCATTCTTTTAAACTTCTTAAAGCTTTCAAATACATAAACTGATCTTCAGACTCTTTTACTTGCTTTTCTTATTCACTTTTCTTATCATTCTTTTAAACTTCTTAAAACTTTCAAATACATAAACTGATCTTCAGACTCTTTTACTTGCTTTTCTTATTCACTTTTCTTATCATTCTTTTAAACTTCTTAAAGCTTTCAAATACATAAAATGATCTTCAGACTCTTTTACTTGCATTTCTTATTCACTTTTCTTATCATTCTTTTAAACTTCTTAAAACTTTCAAATAAATAAACTGATCTTGAGACTCTTTTACTTGCTTTTCTTATTCACTTTTCTTATCATTCTTTTAAACTTCTTAAAACTTTCAAATACATAAACTGATCTTCAGACTCTTTTACTTGCTTTTCTTATTCACTTTTCTTATCATTCTTTTAAACTTCTTAAAACTTTCAAATACATAAACTGATCTTCAGACTCTTTTACTTGCTTTTCTTATTCACTTTTCTTATCATTCTTTTAAACTTCTTAAAGCTTTAAAATACATAAACTGATCTTCAGACTCTTTTACTTGCTTTTCTTATTCACTTTTCTTATCATTCTTTTAAACTTCTTAAAACTTTCAAATTAATAAACTGATCTTCAGACTCTTTTACTTGCTTTTCTTATTCACTTTTCTTATCATTCTTTTAAACTTCTTAAAGCTTTAAAATACATAAACTGATTTTCAGACTCTTTTACTTGCTTTTCTTATCATTCTTTTAAACTTCTTAAAACTTTCAAATTAATAAACTGATCTTCAGACTCTTTACTTGCATTTCTTATTCACTTTTCTTATCATTCTTTTAAACTTCTTAAAACTTTCAAATACATAAACTGATCTTCAGACTCTTTTACTTGCTTTTCTTATTCACTTTTCTTATCATTCTTTTAAACTTCTTAAAACTTTCAAATTAATAAACTGATCTTCAGACTCTTTTACTTGCTTTTCTTATTCACTTTTCTTATCATTCTTTTAAACTTCTTAAAACTTTCAAATACATAAACTGATCTTCAGACTCTTTTACTTGCTTTTCTTATTCACTTTTCTTATCATTCTTTTAAACTTCTTAAAACTTTCAAATTAATAAACTGATCTTCAGACTCTTTTACTTGCTTTTCTTATTCACTTTTCTTATCATTCTTTTAAACTTCTTAAAACTTTCAAATACATAAACTGATCTTCAGACTCTTTTACTTGCTTTTCTTATCATTCTTTTAAACTTCTTAAAACTTTCAAAATAATAAACTGATTTCAGACTCTTTTACTTGCTTTTCTTATTCACTTTTCTTATCATTCTTTTAAACTTCTTAAAGCTATAAAATACATAAACTGATCTTCAGACTCTTTTACTTGCTTTTCTTATCATTCTTTTAAACTTCTTAAAACTTTCAAATTAATAAACTGATCTTCAGACTCTTTTACTTGCTTTTCTTATTCACTTTTCTTATCATTCTTTTAAACTTCTTAAAGCTTTCAAATACATAAACTGATCTTCAGACTCTTTTACTTGCTTTTCTTATTCACTTTTCTTATCATTCTTTTAAACTTCTTAAAACTTTCAAATTAATAAACTGATCTTCAGACTCTTTTACTTGCTTTTCTTATCATTCTTTTAAACTTCTTAAAACTTTCAAATTAATAAACTGATCTTCAGACTCTTTTACTTGCTTTTCTTATTCACTTTTCTTATCATTCTTTTAAACTTCTTAAAACTTTCAAATACATAAACTGATCTTCAGACTCTTTTACTTGCATTTCTTATTCACTTTTCTTATCATTCTTTTAAACTTCTTAAAACTTTCAAATACATAAACTGATTTCAGACTCTTTTACTTGCTTTTCTTATTCACTTTTCTTATCATTCTTTTAAACTTCTTAAAACTTTCAAATTAATAAACTGATCTTCAGACTCTTTTACTTGCTTTTCTTATTCACTTTTCTTATCATTCTTTTAAACTTCTTAAAACTTTCAAATACATAAACTGATCTTCAGACTCTTTTACTTGCATTTCTTATTCACTTTTCTTATCATTCTTTTAAACTTCTTAAATCTTTCAAATACATAAACTGATCTTCAGACTCTTTTACTTGCTTTTCTTATTCACTTTTCTTATCATTCTTTTAAACTTCTTAAAGCTTTAAAATACATAAACTGATTTTCAGACTCTTTTACTTGCTTTTCTTATCATTCTTTTAAACTTCTTAAAACTTTCAAATTAATAAACTGATCTTCAGACTCTTTTACTTGCTTTTCTTATTCACTTTTCTTATCATTCTTTTAAACTTCTTAAAACTTTCAAATAAATAAACTGATCTTCAGACTCTTTTACTTGCTTTTCTTATTCACTTTTCTTATCATTCTTTTAAACTTCTTAAAGCTTTAAAATACATAAACTGATCTTCAGACTCTTTTAGTTGCTTTTCTTATTCACTTTTCTTATCATTCTTTTAAACCTCTTAAAACCTTCAAATTAATAAACTGATCTTCAGACTCTTTTACTTGCTTTTCTTATTCACTTTTCTTATCATTCTTTTAAACTTCTTAAAACTTTCAAATTAATAAACTGATCTTCAGACTCTTTTACTTGCTTTTCTTATTCACTTTTCTTATCATTCTTTTAAACTTCTTAAAACTTTCAAATACATAAACTGATCTTCAGACTCTTTTACTTGCATTTCTTATTCACTTTTCTTATCATTCTTTTAAACTTCTTAAAACTTTCAAATTAATAAACTGATCTTCAGACTCTTTTACTTGCTTTTCTTATTCACTTTTCTTATCATTCTTTTAAACTTCTTAAAGCTTTCAAATACATAAAATGATCTTCAGACTCTTTTACTTGCATTTCTTATTCACTTTTCTTATCATTCTTTTAAACTTCTTAAATCTTTCAAATTAATAAACTGATCTTGAGACTCTTTTACTTGCTTTTCTTATTCACTTTTCTTATCATTCTTTTAAACTTCTTAAAACTTTCAAATACATAAACTGATCTTCAGACTCTTTTACTTGCTTTTCTTATTCACTTTTCTTATCATTCTTTTAAACTTCTTAAATCTTTCAAATTAATAAACTGATCTTCAGACTCTTTTACTTGCTTTTCTTATTCACTTTTCTTATCATTCTTTTAAACTTCTTAAAACTTTAAAATACATAAACTGATCTTCAGACTCTTTTACTTGCTTTTCTTATCATTCTTTTAAACTTCTTAAAACTTTCAAATACATAAACTGATCTTCAGACTCTTTTACTTGCTTTTCTTATTCACTTTTCTTATCATTCTTTTAAACTTCTTAAAGCTTTCAAATACATAAAATGATCTTCAGACTCTTTTACTTGCATTTCTTATTCACTTTTCTTATCATTCTTTTAAACTTCTTAAAACTTTCAAATACATAAACTGATCTTCAGACTCTTTTACTTGCTTTTCTTATTCACTTTTCTTATCATTCTTTTAAACTTCTTAAAACTTTCAAATACATAAACTGATCTTCAGACTCTTTTACTTGCTTTTCTTATCATTCTTTTAAACTTCTTAAAACTTTCAAATTAATAAACTGATCTTCAGACTCTTTTACTTGCTTTTCTTATTCACTTTTCTTATCATTCTTTTAAACTTCTTAAAGCTTTCAAATACATAAACTGATCTTCAGACTCTTTTACTTGCTTTTCTTATTCACTTTTCTTATCATTCTTTTAAACTTCTTAAAACTTTCAAATTAATAAACTGATCTTCAGACTCTTTTACTTGCTTTTCTTATCATTCTTTTAAACTTCTTAAAACTTTCAAATTAATAAACTGATCTTCAGACTCTTTTACTTGCTTTTCTTATTCACTTTTCTTATCATTCTTTTAAACTTCTTAAAACTTTCAAATTAATAAACTGATCTTCAGACTCTTTTACTTGCTTTTCTTATTCACTTTTCTTATCATTCTTTTAAACTTCTTAAAACTTTCAAATACATAAACTGATCTTCAGACTCTTTTACTTGCATTTCTTATTCACTTTTCTTATCATTCTTTTAAACTTCTTAAAACTTTCAAATACATAAACTGATTTCAGACTCTTTTACTTGCTTTTCTTATTCACTTTTCTTATCATTCTTTTAAACTTCTTAAAACTTTCAAATTAATAAACTGATCTTCAGACTCTTTTACTTGCTTTTCTTATTCACTTTTCTTATCATTCTTTTAAACTTCTTAAAACTTTCAAATACATAAACTGATCTTCAGACTCTTTTACTTGCATTTCTTATTCACTTTTCTTATCATTCTTTTAAACTTCTTAAATCTTTCAAATACATAAACTGATCTTCAGACTCTTTTACTTGCTTTTCTTATTCACTTTTCTTATCATTCTTTTAAACTTCTTAAAGCTTTAAAATACATAAACTGATTTTCAGACTCTTTTACTTGCTTTTCTTATCATTCTTTTAAACTTCTTAAAACTTTCCAATTAATAAACTGATCTTCAGACTCTTTTACTTGCTTTTCTTATTCACTTTTCTTATCATTCTTTTAAACTTCTTAAAGCTTTAAAATACATAAACTGATCTTCAGACTCTTTTACTTGCTTTTCTTATTCACTTTTCTTATCATTCTTTTAAACTTCTTAAAGCTTTAAAATACATAAACTGATCTTCAGACTCTTTTAGTTGCTTTTCTTATTCACTTTTCTTATCATTCTTTTAAACCTCTTAAAACCTTCAAATTAATAAACTGATCTTCAGACTCTTTTACTTGCTTTTCTTATTCACTTTTCTTATCATTCTTTTAAACTTCTTAAAACTTTCAAATTAATAAACTGATCTTCAGACTCTTTTACTTGCTTTTCTTATTCACTTTTCTTATCATTCTTTTAAACTTCTTAAAACTTTCAAATACATAAACTGATCTTCAGACTCTTTTACTTGCATTTCTTATTCACTTTTCTTATCATTCTTTTAAACTTCTTAAAACTTTCAAATTAATAAACTGATCTTCAGACTCTTTTACTTGCTTTTCTTATTCACTTTTCTTATCATTCTTTTAAACTTCTTAAAGCTTTCAAATACATAAAATGATCTTCAGACTCTTTTACTTGCATTTCTTATTCACTTTTCTTATCATTCTTTTAAACTTCTTAAATCTTTCAAATTAATAAACTGATCTTGAGACTCTTTTACTTGCTTTTCTTATTCACTTTTCTTATCATTCTTTTAAACTTCTTAAAACTTTCAAATACATAAACTGATCTTCAGACTCTTTTACTTGCTTTTCTTATTCACTTTTCTTATCATTCTTTTAAACTTCTTAAATCTTTCAAATTAATAAACTGATCTTCAGACTCTTTTACTTGCTTTTCTTATTCACTTTTCTTATCATTCTTTTAAACTTCTTAAAACTTTAAAATACATAAACTGATCTTCAGACTCTTTTACTTGCTTTTCTTATCATTCTTTTAAACTTCTTAAAACTTTCAAATACATAAACTGATCTTCAGACTCTTTTACTTGCTTTTCTTATTCACTTTTCTTATCATTCTTTTAAACTTCTTAAAACTTTCAAATTAATAAACTGATCTTCAGACTCTTTTACTTGCATTTCTTATTCACTTTTCTTATCATTCTTTTAAACTTCTTAAAACTTTCAAATACATAAACTGATCTTCAGACTCTTTTACTTGCTTTTCTTATTCACTTTTCTTATCATTCTTTTAAACTTCTTAAAACTTTCAAATACATAAACTGATCTTCAGACTCTTTTACTTGCTTTTCTTATCATTCTTTTAAACTTCTTAAAACTTTCAAATTAATAAACTGATCTTCAGACTCTTTTACTTGCTTTTCTTATTCACTTTTCTTATCATTCTTTTAAACTTCTTAAAACTTTCAAATACATAAACTGATCTTCAGACTCTTTTACTTGCTTTTCTTATTCACTTTTCTTATCATTCTTTTAAACTTCTTAAAACTTTCAAATACATAAACTGATCTTCAGACTCTTTTACTTGCTTTTCTTATCATTCTTTTAAACTTCTTAAAACTTTCAAATTAATAAACTGATCTTCAGACTCTTTTACTTGCTTTTCTTATTCACTTTTCTTATCATTCTTTTAAACTTCTTAAAACCTTCAAATACATAAACTGATCTTCAGACTCTTTTACTTGCTTTTCTTATCATTCTTTTAAACTTCTTAAAACTTTCAAATAAATAAACTGATCTTCAGACTCTTTTACTTGCATTTCTTATTCACTTTTCTTATCATTCTTTTAAACTTCTTAAAACTTTCAAATACATAAACTGATCTTCAGACTCTTTTACTTGCTTTTCTTATTCACTTTTCTTATCATTCTTTTAAACTTCTTAAAGCTTTAAAATACATAAATTGATCTTCAGACTCTTTTACTTGCTTTTCTTATTCACTTTTCTTATCATTCTTTTAAACTTCTTAAAACTTTCAAATTAATAAACTGATCTTCAGACTCTTTTACTTGCTTTTCTTATTCACTTTTCTTATCATTCTTTTAAACTTCTTAAAGCTATTAAATACATAAACTGATCTTCAGACTCTTTTACTTGCTTTTCTTATTCACTTTTCTTATCATTCTTTTAAACTTCTTAAAGCTTTCAAATACATAAACTGATCTTCAGACTCTTTTACTTGCTTTTCTTATTCACTTTTCTTATCATTCTTTTAAACTTCTTAAAACTTTCAAATACATAAACTGATCTTCAGACTCTTTTACTTGCTTTTCTTATTCACTTTTCTTATCATTCTTTTAAACTTCTTAAAACTTTCAAATTAATAAACTGATCTTCAGACTCTTTTACTTGCTTTTCTTATCATTCTTTTAAACTTCTTAAAACTTTCAAATTAATAAACTGATCTTCAGACTCTTTTACTTGCTTTTCTTATTCACTTTTCTTATCATTCTTTTAAACTTCTTAAAACTTTCAAATTAATAAACT